>JARHVA010001517.1:3357500-3370789 GCA_037957365.1 Torreya grandis
CCCATTTGCCTACAATGATTCCTTACCCTTTTTAGTTTTTTTAACTATCCCACTTATTTGTGTTGTAAGATTTGGTAACACTAGATTAGATTAATTCCATTATTAGAGACCTAGTTAGGGTTATTGCATTATATTGATTTCATATAGGCTTTAGAACTGTTTCTATTAATGTTGTGTAATAAGTGCTCCTATAGCTAACTTTAATAGATCCATTTGGTCATGCTCCAATATAACTAAGTATTCAATGGGTTTTAGTTATTTTACCTTCTCTAAATCTAGATCTATTGATGTAAGACAAGTTGTATGTCTATCTTAATCTATTAAAAACATTATGGTGAATCTGATGTGAACTAACCATACCATTTTAGTCTTAAAACAAATATATCAACATAGGTCGACTTAGTTTTATTTCTCTATCTTTTCTAGAAATACATCAAATCAAGTTGATCCAGTTTAATCTTTGTATTTTCTATATATTTGACTCCATTGAATTAGATCGATCCAGTTTAATATTTGTGTGTTTTTATTTGTGTTATTGTAGACTACAATGACTCAGGTCAATTGAGTTTAATATATATGATTTTTGTTTTTGTTTTAGAAGAACTACATCAACTCATGTCAATCTAATTTTAATCTATGTTTTTATTTTACAAGTTACATCAACTTAGGTCTACCCAATCTAATTTATATGTGTTTTATAAGAAAACTACACCAATGCAAGTCAATATAATTTTAAATATGTGTTTTTATAGTAGGATTCATTTACATATGATGATCTAGTTTTGGTACTCAGATCTGCATTATCTATAGTCATCTAAATATATCAACTATGGTTGATCTAGTTCTATCTTCAAGGTTATTTCTGACCAACTACATCAACCTAGTCTGATATAGCTTTTTTATTCTATTTTTCTAGTGAACTTCATTAAACAACTCAGTTTAATTTTGTATCTCAGTTTTTACATCTGATCAAAAGTTAATTTACGTAGACAAATATATCAACCTAGGTTGACATAGTTATACAGTCATTTTATCTCTATAAAACTATATTGCCCATGGTGTACATAGTTATATATCTTCATTTTCCATCAAGAAACTCTATCGACCCTATATGATCTAATTTACTTTGACCATTTTACATAGATTGTATTGACCAGGATTGATATAGGTAATGTATGAATAACTACATTAACCCAGGACAATATAGTTTTGCATGTTTTCATTTTTAGCATAAGCAAGGTGAATTAACTTTCTTTTTCAATAATTAATCAAACATTTAATTTCAAGTTGGTTTCCTATTTCCTTTCATTCATCAAAATCTATAAATTGATTTTTGACTTTTATTTTTCACTTTGTTTGGATTTCTCCAAAAACTATGTTATAGATGTTTTAAAACTACTTAGTTACTATTGTGAAGGTCTATGTTATTTCCTATTTATTGTCTTAGTCTATTATTTATAGACATAATGGCATGAGGTGCTTACCCCAATACTAATAGACATAATATAGAGATATGCATGGATTTTAATTTCCATATGCCTCATGGTATATCAAAAATGCTTAGGATTCCCTTTTTTATTAAACCTTAGGAAACCATCCATCTATCTAATTTTTTAGTGCTTAGGTTATTGATTAGTGTCTATAAGTTAATCTTAGCTTACCTTTGAAACCAATCTTGGTGGGATATGGGAACAATACTTCCTCCATAGTCTATAATTTTAAATATTAGGTTGAAACTATATAATGGACAAGCACATATCTTTGAGAGCCTATAAATTAGTCACATCCTAATAATACATCTACCTAATTTTCATTTTAGATACATAGCTAGCAAAAAATTGTGTAAATTTTCATTTTTATTTCTTACTATTGTATTCAATATTGCATGTGTCAGCTTGTGTCAATATAGTTATGTGTTGTGTGTTCCAACTACATTGGCCAACACCAATATAGTTGCATGTGTGTGAATAGACTATATCAAATGGGTTTGATTTAGTCTATCATATAATCTTTTTTACCTCTATGTATTAGATTATCTCACCCAAGACTATTTATTTTTAGTACTATTAAATTGGTTACATCTTTGCCTATAAGTCTATGTAATTACATTGATCGTGCTTGATATAATATATTTTCAAATTCTTGTTCCTATTTTCCCTATTTTGACTACATCAATAGGCTTGATATAGACTGTATTTTAGTCATCTATGAATATGAAGAATAAAAAAATATAGAATGGATCATATCGATTGGAACTACTATAGCTAAGCCACCTAATATAGTAAACTACTATAGCTAACTACTATGGCTTGGGTAACTACTAAGGTTATGGATAACTAAAATACTAAATGCCCTAATGTTAGTACTGACTATAGCTCAAATATTGACTCTACTAGACTATATAGACTTATCAGAGTTGTTGCCAGAATCTGGATAATGCGAGTGCAATGAAGACGTGATCACACAAGATAAACAAGTGCACACCACAAGATGCTAGAGCAAATTGAAAATAACAAGAAGATAAATTGCACAAAACAAAATAGAGAAAACCAAATCTGAATTAGCATAGAATGGCCAAAATGAGGACTACAAATAGGAGAGTACGAAAGTAACTCCTCCACAAAAGGTGGACAAGGCACCCCAAGAATAGAATGTAACTCCTCCACAAAAGGTGGTGACAAGGTGCTAAGAATAGAGAAGTAACTCCCATCAAGGGAGTTACTTATGACATTCTTATGACACCTATGACACATCTATGACACACACCTCCACATAAGTTAGCCTATCCCACAAATGTAGGAAAACTCCAAGTATGCACAAGAAATACAATTTCCCTAATTAATAAATAGGGAAAAATAAAAACCTACACTAATAAATATATCATCTAAGTAAACTATAACAAAATCATCGAGGGACTGTCTAAAAACATCATTCATCAATCTCATGAATGTAGCTAGGGCATTACACAACCCGAAAGGCATTACACGACCTGAAAGGCAAATTTGTATGGTACTCTAATTGTCACAATAAATGATGGTGGGCTGCCTGATAGGAATGCCAAACTCAGAAAGAATCCCTTGAAGCCAAATAGCCTCAGTAGCTGCATTAACAGCTCCCCTGTACTCTGCCTCTGTGGATGATATAGCAATAGCATTCTGCTTCTTGCTAGACCAACTGATAAGACCTGAACATAGAGAGAAATTGTAACCAAAAGTGGACTTACGAGTCTGTGAATCGCCAGCCTAGTCTAAATCTGTATATCCAACCAAGTCAACCTCTATGCCAAATCTGTAGTGAATCCCATATCTATGTGAACCCTGTATGTAATGCAAGATCCTCTTAACTGCTTTCCAATGCAGCTCATGGGGTTCTTGCATGAATCTGGAGACAAGTCCTACTATATATGAAATGTCAGGTCTGGTGTGAGTCAAGTAGATGAGACTACCAACAAGTTGTTGATATCGAGTGGCATTAACCAATGGTGAAGAACAATTAGTCTCAAGCTTGACTCCTGATAGAAAGGGAGTCAGAGATGGCTTGCAATTAGCCATGTGAAATCGAGCCAATAAGTCAAGAGCATACTTAGGTTGTGTAAGAGAAATCCCTAAATCTGACTGTGAGATCTTGATGCCAAGGAAGTAGTGCAACAAACCCAAGTCTGTCATGTCAAATCTATCTTGAAGAGATGCCTTCACCGCTGCAATATCCGATGAAGAACTCCTGGTGATCAAAAGGTCATCAACATATAGAACCAAAATTAGAAGTGAATCATCCTGCCGCAAGAAGTAGACATTAGGATCAGAATGGCACCTAGTGAAATCCACTGTGAGAAGGAAGGAATCCATCTTGGCATACCAAGCCTGAGGGGCCTGTTTGAGGCCATAGATAGATTTCCTAAGTCTGCATACTAAGGAAGAATCCTGAACAAATATTGGTGGCTACTCCATGTAGATCTCCTCCTCAAGGTCTCCATGAAGAAAGGCACTCTTCACATCCATCTGATGCACATCCCAACCATGTGCTGTGGAAATAGCCAAGGTGAGTCAGATAGAAGTCATCTTTGCAACGGGTGCAAAGGTCTCTGAGTAGTCAATGCCTGCCACCTATGAGAAACCTTTGGTGACCAATCACGCCTTGTACTTATCGACCGACCCATCTACTGCAAACTTGGTCTGATATATCCACCTACATCAAACCATCTTTCTTCCCTTAGGAAGTGAAGTCAAATCCCAAGTGTGATTTTTGATTAAGGAAGAATATTCTTCCTCCATAGCACTATCCCACTCAGGTACCCCCGATGCCTCTCAAAAAGTTTGTGGATCTGAAACTGAAGAAAAGAAGGCATGTGGATCTCTATGAAAATCCCCCCTAGTACGTCTATCATCTGCAGGGTCTCCTGTCCATGTGCCAGCACTCTCAAGTGTCTGTCTAGCCCAAAGTGGCCCAGAAGTGGGCAAGTCAGGTGCTAACTCCTCATCTTTTGACTGACTAGAGGTGGATGATACTCCATCACTGTCCTCACTGTCTAAACTCGAAGAAGAAGAAGATGACTCTGGCTCAAGAACCTGTTGTGGCTGATCTGAATCTGATGAGGAATCATCATGAAGAAGTAGATCTGATGAGGGAGAAGAAGTGTCAATTGTTGAGTCTCTAAGACTCTCCTGAAAATGGACACTTCTCTCAATGAACAACTCATGTGTGACTGGATTTAGAAGGTGATATCCCTTAATACCATCTGGATATCCTACAAAGATGTAAGGCTTGGACTGACGTTCCATAGCTTTGCATTTCTTCTTTGGAATGTGGGCCATGGTTGGGGATCTGAAAACCCTGAGGTGCTCAACATCAGGTTTTATTTTATGCCAAGCTTCAAAGGGTGTTATCCCTTTCAAAGCTTTGTGAGGAACCCTGTTCTGAATGTAGCAAGCACAATTGATGGCTTCAGCCTACTATTGTGGTGTTAAGGATTTGGAGTGAATCATACAACTAGCCATCTCTTTCAAGAACCTATTCTTACATTCTACAACCCCATTCTATGAAGGACTGTAGGTGACTATGTGCTGCAAATCAATCCCCTCTATGGTGCAAAACTGCTCAAACCTGATGCTGACATACTCCCCTCCATTATTAGTTCGAAGAACCTTGATGGATTTCTCACTCTATTTCTCAACAAGAGCCTTAAAGTCTAGAAAATGTTGAAACACTTCAGACTTTTGTTTGAGAAAATATATCCAAGTGTACCTAGAGAAATCATCAATGAAAGTGAGGATGTACTTGGTCCTTGTGAAAGATGGTTTGGGAAAGGGTCCCGATACATCACTGTGGACTAACTCCAAAGGATGTGAAGTCCTCCAAGCTTTGCCTTTGTCAAATTTTGCTTTGGGATGCTTCCCAAGGGAGCACCCCTCGCAAAATCCTTTTGAGAATTGGACACGAGGCAAGCCAATGACCATGTCATTTTTACAAAGTTGCTCAAGATAGCGGTAGTTAAGGTGGCCAAACCGCTCATGCCACAATTTTCTAACTCTATCTGAATGAGTCAGCAATGCTGTAGGAGAAGAATCTGATGCAAAATGTGAAAAGGTGTATAACCTGGCTTGGTGATCTACCCTTCATACTGCCACTGTAGTATCACTATGTAACTCCCTAATAGATACTGAATCTGGTGAAAACTCAACTCTCATACCCCGACCAATGTGAGTGATTTGGTACACTGATAGGAGATTGATTGAAAGAGAAGGAACACTTAGAACATTGTTGAATGTTCCTCCTTCCATTTCAACTGACCCTTTCCCTGCAATGAAAATTGATGTGTCATCACCCAAACTAATTGAAGTCATGCTACAAGGCTCTAAAAATGAAAACTCAACTAGTGAAGAGCCCATGTGGTGAGAAGCACCCGAGTCGATGACCCATGAAGATGTGGAAGCTACTGTAGCTACAAGGGCCTTGCCCTTTTCTTTCTCCTTACCCTTGCCCTTTGCCTTAGTAGAATCTTGGGTTGATGAATTCTGCTTGATGGACTCAGGAACACCTATGTTGTTCTTCTCTAGAAGATGAGTTAGGTGGTCTATTTGTTTCTTCATGCACTTGTGTTCATCATGCCCATTCTTTTTACAATAGGCACACTTAACCTTCTCCTTCTTAGGTTTAGCATTTTGAGATGAAGACTCAGTGTTATTTTTGGCAGGATTGGTGTTTTCTTTCCTTTTTTCTTGATCCTTGTTCTTTTTCTTCTTCTCCTTTGTTGAAGTCTTGTCCTTACCATTTCCAGATATCAAAGCTTGGGGTTGAGTAGACTTCATTATGCCCATCTGAATTAGCTTATCTTGCTCCCTAGTCAAGTCAGCAATGAATGAATCCAAAGAAAGCATTTTTCATCCAGTGCCAAGGTCACTTTTAGTGGCATGGAAAGTGGAGACAAAGACTGAATAACTTGGACCTAACTTTGCGAGAATAGAAAATATGAGTTGATCATCTTTCTTCTCTATCCCACATTCTTTCAATTTCAATCTAAGGGCCTTAAACTTAGTGAAGTAGTCCTGTAGGGTGTCAAAGTTGCTAGGACTTAGACTTATGAGTTCGTTTTCGAGCTCATGACGTCTCATCTCATCAAGCTTCCCAAACAATATTTCTAAGGTGTTCCATATGTCATGAGGAGTTTGAGGGGATTCTAAGTGGAAAAAAAGTTCTGGAGACACAGACAAGCTCAGTAACCCAAAGGCTTCATCACTACGGTTGTACCACTTAACTTTTTCAGCATCTATTTTGGGTTCTTCTGTACCCATGGTGATCCTATACAACCCTTTACTTCTAAGAATGATTGACATTTTAACTTTTCATTCATGATAGTTGAAGGGTGTTAAGGGTTTAATTTGAAAAGAATCCATTTTTTAAGCTGAATTTAGGTGAAGTTGTGTTGATTGCAAGTTGAGATTTTATGCAGAAAGGAGAATGAAAGTGAAAATTGCAAGTTGTGAAAAGCAATCACACCCCCCCCAAATATTGAGCCCCCCCCCCAAAATATGCAAGTGCACGCTCAAAATACATCAGAATCAGCTGAAAATACGTCTTAGAGCAATCAGTGCAAGACAAAAGCAAACAGGATGTCGGACTCAGCCGAAAATGCGTCCCGAGAGACCCAAATTTTTGGCACTTTATAAACTAGTGCATTTTTAAAAAATAACAAGTCTATACTATGGAGAATTGAATTACAAGCACTTTTGCAAAAAATGGCACGCAAAACTGAGCTACCGTTTGCAAGATTTTAAAGTTACAATTTTCTCGTAAACTAGTGTTTTTGCAAAAAAAAACACTAAAACATTTAAAAAAATGTCTGTTATGGGGAGAGAAAGTGGCCTTCCAACCACTTGTTAGATTCGGCATGGAATGAGGAATCCAAATGAGGTTTTTTTGAGGGGGAATTGGCCTTCTACCAACCCGAGCCTCACCCTTAGTCTTCGACAGGCGAAAATACAAGTTTTAATTGAAAATCTCCAAAATACAAAACTGCCTAAAAACTTAAATATTCAGTCAAATTGACTGACTTTTGTTTTAACAGATCAATTTTGAATGAAAATAATGAAGCAAAGATAGAATTTAACAGCTAGCCAAGCATTTAAGAGTCCACATGGGACGCCAATTATGAAAGGAGCGCCATTTTCAAGAAAAAACAACAGGCAGAAATGTCTTACAAACAAGGGCGCAGTTCTAATTTGGCTGGTCAAAAAAGACAGATTTTGAATTTGCTCCTCACTGATCTCAACGTACATCAGCAAAACAGAAGAGAAGAGACAGCCAGGTGCAAAAACAAAACGCCTAGTGACTTGGGACGCCAAACCAAAAAAAATTCCTGATTTTGCTTAAAGAAAACTTGCAGACCTACTGGAAGGACGCTGTATGGCCAGATGACGTGGCTGGAACTGATAGCTACTGCTGCTCCTTGCTGGAAATGAGGTTAGCGCATACCAAAAGTATGGCGTGGTAGAAGTGAAGCTGAAGTTGGCGCAGAAGTGAAGCCAGAAGCTTGGCTGTAGAAGGATGCTAGAATGACTATTTTTTTTGAGTTTCTGCTCTTCCCTTTGCTGCTCCACACAACAATGGCGCCCAAGAGAAATAGATAAACCAGCCTCTGAAGTAAAAACAGCCAAGACACCCAAAGGCCAAGGATTTCCAATAAAACTAACCAGAAGAGATTTTGAAAGTTTTTTGTTTTGTTTTAGATCAAATCTAAAAAATAAAAAAACAAAGAGAACTCCACTCTTCTTGATTTCAAAATGAACTTAAAAGCATAACCATACACAAGATTACCAGGAAAGCTCTGATATCATATCGGAGTTGTTGCCAGAATCCGGATAACGCGAGTGCAATGAAGACGTGATCACACAAGATAAACAAGTGCACACCACAAGATGCTAAAGCAATTTGATAATAACAAGAAGATAAATTGCACAAAACAAAATAGAGAAAACCAAATCTGAATTAGCATAGAATGGCCAAAATGAGGACTACAAATAGGAGAGTACGAAAGTAACTCCTCCACAAAAGGTGGACAAGGCACCCCAAGAATAGAATGTAACTCCTCCATGAAAGGTGGTGACAAGGTGCTAAGAATAGAGAAGTAAATCCCATCAAGGGAGTTACTTATGACATTCTTATGACACCTAGGACACATCTATGACACACACCTCCACATAAGCTAGCCTATCCCACAAATGTAGAAAAACTCCAAGTATGCACAAGAAATACAATTTCCCTAATTAATAAATAGGGAAAAATAAAAACCTACACTAATAAGACTATAGTTCAAATTGAATCGATTTAGTCTAGTTCTCATACTATAGCTAGATCAAATTGAATCACTTTATTATGGTTCTTGAATAAATAATTATTCATCACCAGATTGAATATTCAATCATTCATTGGAGGAAAACACTCTCAATCCAATCATTAGTCTAGAGATCGAGCCATATATAGATTATATATATCTATATGGAGTTATTTTAATTATATATGGTGCCCTTATCTATTCCTAGTCAGGGCCTTTGTCTATATAACTCCATCAAACCAACTTAATAAAGTTATTTTCTTAGTTAAAGTTCTCTATTGTTAGCCCTAACTATATTGGCCAAGGTCAATCTAGTTTATTTTCTATAGCATACATCTACGTTGTAAATTTTCTTATATTTAAATAACCTATTTGATACTATTGAGAACCATTTATTATCCAAAAATAATAAATCATGCTAGGTTGATAGCATTATTTTGTTGTCTTCTTTCACATCTTTTATCAACTCTACAATATGGTCAACATCAAGAAATCACATATTAGAATATTTATTTATAGTTTGAACCCAATATGATTTTACATGGGATTTTCTTTATTACCTAATTTATTGACTAATGAAGACAATACCTCATGGTGAAATTACTCCCAACAAGCATATAAATACATCATATGTAACATGGTTCACATTACTCAAAATGTCAATCTAGATGACTCTAGTATTTTCAAAAACATTGATGATTAAAAAAATTATATGCATAATCTAAATGGTACCTATTTATATTTAGGCCTCCTACACCAAAATATCAACCCCTACCATTTAAACTTGACCATTGTATCATTTTTATTCTCAAAATGTGTCTTGAAGTCATTGGTTCCAATCATAAAATGAAGATGAATATGTCTTAGGGCCCATATGAGGTCTAATTAACCCTTACCAAAGTTTATAAGTGGATATTTATTGATGAATAATGAGGTTAAAATTGGTTTTAAGAGGTTTAATGATATTTTTAGGTCATAAATGCATTCAAGAGAGCCTCCAAGTGTATGGGAGGGTGTAAGAGACTCCAATGTCACATTACCTAAACCATTCAAGCCACTCTTGAAAGAAAACCTCCCTATTTAATGAATATAAGGCCTCATACCATCAAAATAAACCCCATCACCTCAAAACATCCATAAAAAATGGGATCAATTTCATTAAATGTCTTATTTTCTACCTCTTTAACTTGTTTTGACCTTTTTTCCTCTTCAAACATGTCAAAAGTGCTTTTAATGGCCCAAAACCATACCATTTGAAGCCTAAACATACATATTTCATGGTTTTTAATAATTTTTGTAGATTTGTAGTGTTAAATAGGTAAATCAAGGGAAAAATATCAAGGATTACAAGTAGGGGAAAAGGAAAAAAAACCTTCGAAAATGGAGATTTTCTTGAAAAAAATTAAGGTTTTAGATTTTTTTTCTTAATTGTATAGAACTTTAAGGCTAATTACAGGTCATGGTAGAGCCATTTAATGTCTTATACATCATGATAAACACATTTTAGGTCTTATACATGAGTTTCATGCCCAAATAAGATCGAACAAGGAAAAAATCATTTAAAAATGCCTTTGTAAGCCTAGATAGGTTGTTTCCTAGAATGTGTTATTCTTGTTGAGGAGATGCATGGCATAGTAAATCCATTTGATAAGGATAATAAGGTTTTAAATATATTTTCTTAGGTGTCAAGAGAGATAAATAGTCATTTAAGGCTATTAAAAATTACTTGAGAGCAAAAAAAGTCTTCAAAATTCATTAAATAGAGCATGATTTTGCTTGAAATCTTCTTTTATTGTTGAATAAAAAAGAGTGGTTCTTAGGGTATGTGAATGGGTTTGATATGAATCATTTAGTTTAATTTAGTATAATGGATAATTCTCTAAACATGTGTGTCCAAATAAAACTCTCACAATTACTCTAAAACCATACTAAACCCCAAGACTATGATTCTACTTCTATGGTGTTTTTGGACCTGATCTAGTGGAATTAATGATGGAAGGAGGTTTAAAACATGTTTTTAATGATTCTTAATATATTTATATTGCATTAAAACCCATCAAACACAACCAAGGTATTTAAGAGTGATCCAAGGGCAAGAGATGGGAGTAGAATAATAAGTGTGAGAAAGAGATTATGCCTTCATTGCATTCCAAGGAGCCCATCCATGAATAAACGGGTTTCCTACCCATAGAATATCCCCTCTCACTATCCAATATAATATAAAAAGTGTTTAAATCTAATATAACCTCAAGATTATTAGGGGTTTTGAAGATCATTCAAGCTTGAAGATAGGGTACATCTCTACCCGTCAAGAAAGATAGTTGCAATGAGTTGAAAATGATTTTCATCAGGTTGAAAAACCCTATTGAAATATAAATAACTAATTTCCACTCTCAATTTTATTCTAAGAGATATTCAATTTAATTGAGTCTAAAGGTTACAAGGGTTTAGAATGGTTCTATCTTTGAATATTAGCATAAAAGCCTACACACATAGAGGCAATGTTTTTCAAACAATTTTAGGTGTTTTTCACCATGTAAGTGATCTTGAATAGGCCTCAATAAATCTCTCTCCAACCCAAAATATCTCTTATACAAGTATAAGCTACACATTCCCAAAGAAACTCAATCACAAGGTCTTAAAGAGGTTTAAGTCTTGAATGTCATCAATAGGATTGCAAAGTAGTCATTGATACAGTTCCAATGGCAATATTTTGTAAATGATCCTTTGTATACCCTCTCCTTTATTTATTTTAATGTTTCATGATAGAGGATGTTGGAGATGAAAAATATTTGAAGACTTATGGGGATATTGCATGGGTTCTAAAGAATGAAATTCAAGCTTGTTCTCATACATAGAGTGATGGTTAGTCTCTTCAAAGTTAGGATGAGAAGAAATGGAATCCATAGGTTGAAAATAAAACCCTCAAAGAGGCAAGATGTATAAGGATTCCAATGGACATAAAAAGTTTTATAATAACTACTGTGGATTTTCAAGATTTAAATGAGGTTGTAAGCCCTTTTGGCTTAGTCTTGGATCCATATGATGCTTGTTATTTGTCAAGTCAGACTTATAAATATAAGATTGTTCTTCATACTCATGAGTATCAATGTTCAATATATATTACAATGTCCACCTAATAGTTTCACCAACCCTCAATATGGAGGCTTTTAATCTCAAACCAAGTCAAGAAAAGAGAAGTTTCAAGCCCCCTAAAAGCTCATATAGACCACGAAGATGGATCATCAAATGTTGCATAATAGAGAGGAGCTTAAAAGAATCAAGGAGTTGAAGTCTTGTAAAGTTTCCCATAATCTCATAAGGGTCCATAAAAATATCCAAGAGTGTTGTGCCTTGTCCAATATAGTTTTAGCATTGTTTAAAGTATTGAAGGCAATTTCGTGAAGTTTCTATCTCATAATTATAAATTGAAGAAACCATAATAGGACTATGGAAGGTTTAAACTTTGTTTAGATATCTTTAAACACTATAAAGGGTGACCAAACCAACCATGAGATTCTTCCATGCCCCTAAACACCTATCAAAGCAAGTATCATGTGAAAAAGAAGTGAACTATGAAGTTAGTGTAAGCCTAAAGAGTGGGGGAAGATTCCAAGAGAGTTACACTAATAATCAAGACTTATAGAGAACCTATTATCTTCGAACAAGTTTTAGAATATGCTAGGAGGTTTTTCCATGATTTAAGTCCTCACAATGGAGACTCCACCTACTTTAAACCAATCTTAATGGCAGAGTTGCAGGTTCTCAATCTTTTTGAGAAGCATGCCAATATTGAGTAACAATGAAAGAGTTATCAAAGACCTATTTGGGATTTGGAAAGCCATATGAATATGAGAAGGGGTAAGAGTGTTGAAGTTAGAGCACTAAACACAGTATTCTATAAGGTCAGAGTATAATTGACACCAAATTCAAGGTTGTAGGATTGGCCTAAATCCTAAACATTCTAAGATAATCAGAAGGAGGCCTTGATTCAAAAATAAGGGTTGATTATAGGACAAATGTGATCTAAATAGTGAACCAAGAATGATGGGGACCATTAATAGTCATCAAAAAACCTCAAAATAGCACCCAAAAGGTAATATATTTAGAGATCACCCCTATTGGCCTATGTAGGACTATATACCTTGTATAGGATTTTAGGGTCCTAAAAAAATGATATATTTTATTCTATCTATCCAACATGGATAAATTAGAGGGGAGATAGGATACACAATTTTACAAATGTGTGAGATTTTTTAGGATGTTAGGGTGTCTATAAGGTAAGTCAAAGAAGATGGTGATCATGCATAGATGTATGCCAAAAAATGGAGAAGACCATTCTGGACTCATGAAGCTATATGTTTCCCTAAGAATATTTAAGGATATTTTCTAAGATAGGGAAGTGCTTGAACATTATGAGGAGCTTGTATAAGCCCCATGGCTTCATATAAAATCTCAAATT
>JARHVA010001518.1:0-282500 GCA_037957365.1 Torreya grandis
ATTCTAGAAGGTATATGGTTCTTATAAAGGGAATGAATGATTCTAAGCAAGGATACAACCATGAACCACTTCTAAGATATATCTACACTTTAGAAAAGACTACTAGCAAAGACCTATAATAATCTCCATTCTGCAAATTAGAAGGCCATCAAGAGTAAAAGCTAGAAAGATAATCTTTCAATAGACTATACCAACAAGATTCAAGTAATTACTCAATATTTCATCATATGAGTGGTAAAAACACTTGTATATTTCTTCAAGTACAAATATGGCTAGATTTTTCCCAATAACCATAAGACGTTGCTGAAAGAGCTGGAAGAATGCATATATAGATTTTGAGAGAGGAATCAAACAAAGGAAGTCCAAAGGTCACTCAGATATGTGTCACCTTGATAATATCAATTAAAATTTCATGTGAAAGAGGAGTGTGGTGGGTCATGCCATATCAAGAGGTCTACTTATCCAAAACAAGTCATGAGAATGGTGAAAAATGGTGTAAAACCTCTTAAATTTTCATAGGTAACTGCCTCCATCATAAACCATCTAGGATCATTTAAAAATTAAAATTGGAAAACTAACACATAACACTACTCAATGGAAATGACACTCATCCTGAAAGTTGGAGAATACCCTTTATAATTACCAGCCATCATATGGACACATGTGTTCATCAATTTCATGGGAGCTCTTTGGTGTGATCAACTTTAAAAAATGACCTAAACCGTCAACCTATCTATTATTCACTTATTTTTCCTACACCAAATGCTTAGGATCATGCCATTTTTTACATTCATATTTTCCCTCAAGTCCCACAAAGCTTTTTATGAATCCAACAGCTATTTTCCATAGTTTAAAGTTGATGTTTGTAGGGCCATCACCTTCCTTAATCCTTTGGAACATTTTCCTTGGACTTAAGTTTATTTTGGAAATTTTCCAAGTTTTCTTTAACTATGGAAAGTTCCCTTTCAGAACCTCTATGTGGGACACTTTTGCTTGCAAGATGTCTTTTGAGGAACTTTTTGGGGCACTTGGCTTCAAAGGTGTCCTTAAAAAGATTTGTCTAAGCTACTTGTATCAAAAGAATTCCTTTGGGATTTTTTATTTATTCACTCTTTCTATTTTATTTGAAATTTTTAGTGAACCTATCCTTTGTACTTTTTCCCTGAGAAAATCTTTCATGCTTTTTTGCCAAACCTATCCTTCAAACTTTTTCTTGAATAAATCATTCAGAAAATATTTTTGAAAGAAATATTTTGGGCTTAATTTCCATGAAATTTTTGAATTAAGTAATTCCTTCAGACAAAAAGTCTAAAAGAATTATGCCATATTTATTTTTCAATGCAGACAATTTTCCTGAACAAATTTTGTAGATAATTTTTTTGAAAGAATTCCTTTGGGTTTTTTGCTTGGCCCGTAGGAAATATTGAAAGTGTCCTTTTAGATTTGTGTTTAGTTCACTTCACTATGGAGGGGTACCCTTTAGAAACTTTACAAAGGACCATTTTTTTGAAAAATTACCCTTTGGAAGGATTGCAGAATGTCCTTTAGAAAATTTGGAAATGACACCTTTGACTTTTATAAAATGGACCTTTGAAGTTATTGAAAATGACCCTTCCAAAAGGAAAATTTTCCCTTCAAAAAATTTGAACTGAGCCAAAATTTCCATTTAAAAAAGTTGAAGTTCCCTTTGGAAAAATTAAGATGAACCCTTCAGCTTTCTAAAATGGTCACTTGCCCTGAAAAAGGTCCTTCAGGCAAATTATTTCAAACAAAATGTCTAAAACAATTCTTGACACTTAAATAAAAACTCTAAAAGAATTAACACTTGTACTTTTGTTATGGGCTTTGTATGGAACATCTCCTCTAAAGGAATTCTACATAATAGGAAGACCTAAATTTGAAGACTAAGATAAACCTGAAGTAAATAGCCGAGCTTGAATGACTAAGTCCAAAAATGTTTTCAAAGCAAGTCTTTAAACATGAACAACTTTACTTGTGCTTTGGTGAAGAAACTCATAGTTATTACATAGGAAATTTGAAATAGGATGAGAAAACCCACATGTTCAACTTCCTCTACAACTATTGTGAGTGAAAGATCTAGCACTTTGAAAATGTTCTTTAAACTTTACTTAGACCTATTAACATGAATCAATGAAAGTAAAATGACCTAGATAACAAACTAATCAAAGCTAACAACATTCATATTATGTTGAATAAACATGAGATCACATAATGACATGATATTTACCCCAAAAAGATCTAAAGGCCAAATTTTCAAATAGGGGTGCCCAATTTTGACTTGAAGGGCCAAAATTTGGTCAAAAAATTGGTGACTCATAGGGGTAGTGTGCCTACTAAACTAACTAGATCAGTAGCCTAAATAGTCCATTGGGCATATGAAGTCATCTAAGGACTAAATTAAACAAGAAATCTTAACCGTGATTTATAACTTAATCAACAAGAAAAACTAGTTACCACCTGAAAACACACAAGGGAAAAATAAAACACACACGAAGACCAAAGTAAACATACCTATAATACTAAGCACATAGGATAATAAAACACAATATAAAAAAAACTAATTATGTGTAGCTAACTAGGTATACTCTCCCCCCTCCTAAATCAAAGGGGAAAATTGAAAATCCTCTCACTTCATAGCATGAAGGATTGGATGAGTGAAGAAGCCTTTTGTCTCTTATCATTACTACCTCCATGATTCTCACAAAGTCTACCAACCTTATTGGCATGATGCTCATTAATAACTAAGCAACTCCAAATAATTTGACCAAGGAAATGACTCTTCTTGTACATGATCACTTTCTTCATGGTGTTGGACATTCAATTTCTCATGACCAACTCCCATCCTCTCTATAGGCATGATTTCAAAAGGATTCAATTCATGTTCATTAGAAAATTTAGGCCAATATGATCTTTCTCCATCCTTAAAAAGCTAATGAGTTCCTTATATAGGGTGATATCCCATCTTGATGACCTCAAACATATCATTCTTAAATTCACAATCCTCTTGAAAGACTAAACATGAAATCTTGTTTTTCCTTTGCATACTTACTTGAGTTCTAATACCACCTTCTCCATCTTGGACCAACTAATAGCTTCCTTGAAGATGAGTATAACCTACTCCAATAACTTCAAATAAGTCATCCAAAGTCTAATCAAGAACCTCTCTGAGTCCATTCATAGTATCTTGTAATGTAAGAAAAGAATCAATGATCATTTCTTCCTCATCAAGTATGGAGGAAAAATCTTGTGAATTGTATTTTTGTTCACCAAAGGGGTTAAATATGGTTATTTCCTCCTCATCTACACGCATGTAGTATCCTTGATTGGTCATGAATTGAGAATATTCTTCTTCACTTGCCATTCTCAAGATAGGTTACTCAACACAAGTAAAACATTCTTCATCAATCAAGCAAAGGAATTCAACACAAGGACTCTAAAAATTAGATGGGGAATGAAGTGTAAGGGGTTAATTTTTAATGTCATAATAAAGAGGGGGAAAACCTTGGGCCAAAATTACTTGATTCTCTTCCTTCCACCTGACCAACACTTCATCAACATCAGAATTAGATTTAGAACTCTCTTGATGAAAGGTATATGGGGTGTGTTTAGTCATAGGATATTTGTTTAGGTCCAAATCTTACATCTCACCTAGACTAAGCAGCCTCATATTTACCTCTAATTCCTCAATTTGTTTAGCTATATTCTCTTAGAAGAGTCTTTCTTGGAGCTCATAAGAATCATCATATAAATGAGTACATGAAGGCTGCCATGAAATACAAGAAACTTATTGAGGAATGGTGGAAGGGACTTGATAAGGACTAGCTTCATTTTTTACTTCACACTCTTGAACAATACTCTTCTCTTATTTCTTGCCCCATGATTTCACTATTTCACTCTAGCTGATGATCTTATGATTGGGACTCTATTCTTGGTGAAAGTTAGGATAGGTTTGTATAGGATCAAGCTCCTTTTCAATTTCATATTCTTTGACAAAAATTTTCTCCTCTTGATGACAGGCAATAACTTCATTCACTTTCTCAAGATCTTGAGTTGGTTCATGATAGACATTTCCCCAACTTGGAATCTTGACATCATGTTGAGGGGCTTGAGAAGGCTTAGGGAGACTAGGAAGAGTTTGCACATGCACATAGGGAGTTTATTAAGGATGGATGTGTTAGTTTTCAAAGGTAATATGATGACCTTCTTCAAAGGAAGGCTCAAAATCTAAGGAAATTAAATAGTTAGTCTTCATAGAAGGTTGTTTTAATACCCTTTGGTATTGGAATGCTATGTGAAAAGGATTAACAACATGAGTAGTTAGTTTTGGTATAGGAGAAAATGCATTATATGGGCTAGAAGGTTAACTCACTTTATTTTTGTAAGTGATATTTGATAGAATGGATTTGGTGTACAAGAGGAGGGTTTATTTTGTATGGTAGAAGGTTATCTTGGGATGGAAAAAGGCATATAAGGCTGATTACCTTGAGTGGGTTGACTCCTCCATCTTTCTAGTTTCTCCTTCATGGATTGCATGGATTAAGATTGTCTAAAAAAACACTCCTCCATGTACATTAGCAATTGTTGATATCTATTTTTCTCATTCAACCTATTTATCTCCAACATTTTCTTCTCAAACTCCAACATTATCTCGCTAGCACTCTTCGATTGACTAGGAGAAGGACAATTAGGAGAGTTACTTGAGGTGATTCCATGAACAACATGAGATTGATAAAAAATATACAAAGGAAAATAAGGGACATACTACTCAAGAATGGGATTATACATACCAAATATGATTTATTAATGTAATAGGATTGCTTGACCAGCTGATTCAACTCAGAGTCACCTATGGTGTTGATTGGAATGCCTATAAAAGTTTGATTGGTTGAAGAACACACCAAGAATTCTTTACCTCATTGGACAAATAGTCCCACTGGGCATTCCAAAAACTATTGACACTTGGATTCTCACCCTTGAGGAGGTGATCATCTCTCTTCATCCAAGTAGCACAATAGAAACATCTCTCTTGTTTTGGGTGACAATTTTATTGAGATGAATCTCTAGATAAGGGGATAGATCCCCTTGATGCACCTTTAAAGCACACACTCTCTCTCTCTAACTTTAACAATTTGTGTATGAAAATGGATAAGGAAAACAAATAAGAAACCAAACAGTGATGCACCAATATTTAATGCCCTCTCAATTGATTGAAAAACACTACTTAAATATAAATGAGGTTTTTCTCACACAAGATTCACAACTTAGGATTCATTGTTACATCAATGTTTCATATGCTATATTTATGAAGGTATATGATTATTAAGAAGGGAATGAATTATTACAAGGAGGGATACAATCATGAACCACTTATAAGATATCAATACACTTTATAAAATAATACTAGCAAAGATCTATAAAAATCTCCTTTCTACAAATTGGTAGGCCATCAAGAGTACAAGTTAGAAAGACAATCCTTCACTAGACTATACCAACAAGATTTAAGTCATTACTCAATATTTCAAAATATGAGTGGAAAAAACACTTGTATATTTATTCAATAGTTCTTCAAGTATAAATCTAGATAGATTTTTCCTAATAACCAATGAGGGCTACTCAATGAGCCAAATGAATGCATATATATAGCTTTTGAGAGAGGAATCAAACAAAGTAAGTACAAAGGTCACTCAATCATGTGTCACCTTGAGAATATTAGTTAAAATTACATGTGAAAGAGAAGTGAGGCAAGTCATGCCATGTTAGGAGGTCTACTTGTCCAAAACAAGTCATGAAAATGGTGAAAAGTAGTACAAAGCCTCCAAATTTACACAGGTCACTACTTCCATCATAAACTATCCAGGAGCATTACATACTTAAAATGGGGAAACTAACACATAACACTACTCAATGGACATGACACTCATTGAAATGGTTAGAGAATACCCTTTCTAATTACCATCCATCCTATGGATACCTATGTTCATCAATTTCATAGGATCTCTTTGGTTTGATTGACTTTTAATAATGACCTAAACCATCGACCTATCTATTATTCACTTACTTTTCCTACACCAAATGCTCAAGATCTTTCCATTTGTTACCTCCATTTTATCCCTCAGGTTCTCACCAAGATTTTTTGACTCCAAAGGCTATTTTACATAGTTTAAATTTGATGTTTATTGGGTCATCACCTTATTTATTCCTTTAGAACATTTTCCTCAGACTTAAGTTTCTTTCAAACTTTTTCCAAGTGCTCTTTAACTATGGAAAACACCCTCTGAATCATGGAAAGTGCCCTTTTAGAACTTCTACATGGGACACTTTTGCTTGCAAGATGTCTTTCAAGGAACTTTTGGGGGCACTTGCCTTGAAAGGTGTCCTTCAAAAGATTTGTCTCGGCCACTTTTCCCAAAATAATTCCTTGAGGCCTTTTTCTTTATGCACTCTTTTTTTTCCTTCAAAGTTTTTTTTTAACCTATCTTTTAGACTTTCTCTTGAATAAATCATTTGGACAATCTTTCTGAAAGAAATCTTGGGCTTTCCCAAGATTAATTTTTGTGGAATTTTTGACTTGAGTAACTTTTTTAGATAAAAAGTACAAAAGAATTATGCTTTAGTTCTTTTTCAATGAAGACAATTTTCTTGTTTGAAAGAATTCCTTTGGGCTTTTTGTTTGGTCCTTCAAAAATCTTGAAAGTGTCCTTGCAGCTTTGTGTTTGGTTCACTTCACTATGGAAGGGTACCCTTAAGAAACTTTGAAAAGGACTATTTTTATAAAAAATTAACCTTTAGAAGGATTACAAAGTGTCCTTCAAAAAAGATGAAAATGACCCTTTTGACTTTCTTAAAATGGACCTTTGGAGTTCTTGCAAATAACCCTTCCAAAAAAAATTTATCCCTTTGGAAACTTTTAATTGAGCAAAAAGTGCCCTTCAAAAAAATTGAATTTCCCTTAAAAAAAATTAAGATGACCCCTTCAACTTTCTCAAATGGTCACTTATCCTGAAAAAGGTCCTTCAAGGAAATTATTTCAAAAAAAATGTCTAAAAAAATTATAGACACTTTAAAAAAAAAACCCAAAACAAAAACTACATAAGAATGAACACTTGTACTTTTATTGTGGGATTTTTATGGAACATCTCCTCCAAATGAATTATACATAATAGGAAGACCTGAAGTTGAACACCAAGATAAACCCAAAGTGAATGGTTGATTTCAAATGACTAAGTTTATAAACATTTTAAAAAACAAGTATTTAAACATGAATATATTTTCTTGTGTTTCAATGAAGGACCTCAAAATTAGTACATAAGAACTTTGAAATAGGATGATCAAACCCATATGCTCAACTTCCTCTGTAACTACTGCATGTGCAAGATCTATAACTTTGAAAATGTTCTTTAAACTTTACTCAAACCTGTTAGCATGACTCAAAGAAATTAAAAGGACATAGACAATCAACTAATCAAAGATGACAACATTTATATTATATTGAATAAACTTGAGATCACACTATGACATGATATTTATCCCTAAAATATCTAAAGACCAAATTCTCAAATAGGGGTGCCCAATTTTTACCTAAAAGACCAAAATTTGGTCAACAGTAAGGTAGTTACATTGACACACAAGTGTACTCCTAAACCTTCTTCTTTCAATTTCAATTTATTTCAAGTAATTTTAACCTAGATTATATATACTAATTTTATATTGTAGCATGATTCTGGTTTTAGGTCAGTCACCATCAAATCACTCAAGTTGGGAACACACAGAGATAATGTGTGCATACACACCCATATGCACATTCCTTTCCTTTAAACTAGTAACTTGATTACTAGATTAAAGGGGGGATGTAATGATTACATATAACCTCAATATTATACACTTTGTAAACTCAAACAGTGGTTTATCTTCTTATCTATTTACCTTTCATGCTTTTACATGCCTCATAATTACTCTATCTTATGCCCTTTGGTCTATATCTCTTAGTTTGACCAATATTATGTTGATGACATAGACCTTTTCTCTTACCTATAATTCGTAAAATGTACTTATCTTACATATATTCAATTTATGAACTTGTACCTACTTTTATGTTCCCTCAACACTAACATTAGAGATAAATAGTATCATCGATACTACTGACATGTCTTGATAAAAGTGTCTAGTTCCATAAAGTCATCCAATTTTGAAATGAAATGTATCCTAATGGTCAGCCTAAGTTATTTAGTTTAATTTATTAATCTAAAGGGATTGATATAAATAAAATATTAACCCATATTCATTCTTCACTTAGCTATACCTAGAAAAATACCAAAGAGACAAAGGCAACTTATAAATATCACTCTATCAAAAATTTAATTGAATAAAAAATACATATTTTCATACCAATAATTTTTTCAACACATATATAGGTTTGAATTACTAAATTAGTAGCCCAAGATCCTAATTTGCCAAGTTACAAGTTAAGTCATTATTGTACTTACTTTACACATATTACATGATTCACATAAAATCCAACATATAGGAGATAAATACATGATTTTGAGTCCATATTTTATATTATTGAATACGTAGGAAATTCCCTCTGATAGTGGGATCTTTTGGGTCAGCTCAACACTATGTGCCCACTAACCCATTTCCCCCCAAGGTCATTATGAAGATGGATACCTATGGTTTTGCCATTTCATAAGGAGTAATAGTCCATGACATAGATATAAATACACTATAGTGAAGCTGAATTAAAACTTAGAAATATATATGTGGTCACATCCTATTCCATTAATTATTCCATACAAGATAATTGCATTGAACCCAAATAGTAGCATCAATGTAACCATCCTAGGCTGATGTTACTATCCACAATTCTAGAATCATCAAATCTAGAATCTAATAAATATTATATAATATCCTTCCAACTTTATTTATATTTTATCTAGATCTATAACTACATTATCATTATAACAAGCTAAGTACATCACTTGTTTGTCATTTATATATCTAGCATAGTTGTATTTTCCATATGTAGACTATCTCAACATAATAAATTTAGTGCACAATTATATCTAAGTTTAAAATCTAATTGTCCTAATATATATCTAATTATCACCCTTATGCCATTTCATTTATATGTACCCCTTCAATTTAAATCTAAATTAAATAATAAGATCACCTTAGATCAACATTTTAAGGTTAAATAAAATGATCAGAAAGGGTAATATGCCATAGTTGACAAATGGGGGTCTATGAAACCTAAAATGGATTATGGTAAGTATATATACACACTAAATATATGTTTAGATATAAATAATATATTAATACGCACACTTTCATTCATTAAACAACAAGCAACATCTATCTATTAAATGAAATATAAGAAAGAGCTTAAGATTATAAATACTTACATTGGGTTGGACCTATCAAGCCTAAATATCCCCTTGGCCAATGGTGATTTTAAAAATATTTTTATTTTTATGAAGTCATAAAATATTGACTCAAACTATATGCTAAAATTACTCCTCCTAATGAATCTCCAAGACTTCCGTGAGATAATCTTCCTTTAAGATAAGATTCTACCTATGACTAATCCAAATGTTATCTATGGAATATGTGCAAGTGAAATCAGATTGGATGATTATTATATGATATGATTGGAATGAAAAATTAATTTCATATATAATTATTAAGTACCTAATCCCACCCTAAAATCTATGTTAGTGACATTGACTATTTTTAATATAGTTAAGAAGAGTTGGCTAACATTGAAATGTATACACTAGTCCAAAATAGTATGCATGTTAGAATATAAATACATAATGGTATGGTCTAGGTAGATATATTAAAGTAAGGGGAAAGGTGAAAAATAGACAATATGAACCTAGGTTGATTCCTTATTAAATGGGTAAACTCACATAGTTGATTGAGGTAGGATGGAAGGAGATAGGTAGGAAATAAAATATGAGGAAGTTGAAATGGAAATATGAATAATATGATCACGAAATAGATAAAAACATATCTTATAAAGAACCAAATTCGTACCTAACCCTTTCATGATTCAACTTTAAGGAATGCACTCAAGGATATTAAATCTTGATAGGTTCTTGTAAGATAAAGCATAAGTATATGATAAAGTGAAAAATATTATGTGTATACATATGCCCCACCCAAAGCTCGTCACATGTCACAATAATGTAACATGGGATGTTACTCTAGGAATGAACATATCAACACAAAAATTAAGTTAATTTAAATACAAATAGTAATTTTGAAAGTAAATATTGATAAATGAATAAACTAAAGTACCATATACATACCTTGACTTACATTTACCACTGAATGGAGACATGGAAAAATCATAGTATCAATTATGGAGGGTGTAATAATTCCACTAAAAAAATCTTATGGATACAAGGCTAAAACTATAATCAATGTGTCTATATGTAGGATGGTCAAAGTAGAAATGAATAAATGTCAAAACTAGTTTAAATCAATTGGAAAATTGGCAACCCAAGATCGTAAAGGCTAGGTTAGAACCAAGAATCCAAACATGTAATGAAAAATGAATGTAGAATTCACTAAGTCATGTGGATACATGTAAAACATTTTAAGTAAGAATATATAAATTAAATAAATAATCAAAGATATGTAGATAAATTAAAATCAATGAATGAAAAATAAAAAAATATATGTAAGTAAATTAAATGTGATCTCATGTAAGATGAGCATGTCAAATCAAGCATGAATAAACCATAAATAACTAAAAATTAAATTTAATTCAAAATTAATATAAGCATGTGAATTCAAACATAAATAAAAACATGTAAGTATGTGAAATGTCCTATTTAAGATAAGTGAAATCCACAAAATCAAACAAGAACATGAAGGGTAAATGAAAACAAAAATATCTAAGGAATGACAAATCAAACTTAGTGTTTGCTAAAAAATGTGATGTAATAAGTCACACCCACATAATGACATGACTAGTATTACAATGAGATGGTGTGGGAAAAATGATGAAAGGGTGTTTTTTAGGAAGGCCTGGCCCTATTTGAGGACTTAAACTACAACTCACAAACTAAGTCAAGTGGCGTAAATAGTTAGATGTGATCAAGGATGTGATAAACTAAAATCAATACCCATCAAGGGGATAATAAGAATAATATGATTTATATAAGGAATGTGATGCATCAAATTGGTGATTCAAATATCCTTAGTAGGAATGAAACACATCAAATAAGTGGACAAGGCTAATAACTATCAACATCAATGACTTACAATACTCCAACTAGTGAACACAAAACTTTAGCTAACAAGTGAATTTTATAGACCATCCCATGAAATCTAGTATGCATGAAAGGTAAAACTATCCTACCTTCCCAAAATGTGTTCCTCACTCCATAGGACACCTCACAGAGTCTTCAATCTACTACAAATATTGGTTATTGTGTGACAACATAGTTGATTCAAAATGTATAAATGTATTATGATGTAATTATATAATATACCTCCTACCCCAATATACTATACTAACACAACCCAATGGACCTCAACTTTATTATGAGGCCAATTTTGGGGTTTGAAATTTGACTAGAATATGATATGTGTTAAAAAATTTCATGTCTTTTGGGTTGATCCAAATTTTAAGATACACTCTACCTTTTAACATTGCCTTATACTATGATATGGATTTTAATTATTTTGTACTTTTATATTTATCCTCCTATATATATATATATATATATATATATATATATATATATATATATATATATTCATAAATACCAAAATTAGTGAAATAGGTAGCAAACATAAGATAACTTATGATTGGATAGTATAAAAAATAACCTAAAGACTATGTGTCTAAATAATCTTATACTTTCCCACATACAAGTGTATAATTTCAAAATTGACATACATATTCCTCAAGTGAAAGGGAAGAAGGGAAATATGGTGATGGTGGAAGATTCATTCATGTAATAAAGGTGTTAAATGATGAATATGTTCATATCTAATTAAAATGAGGTAAAATAAATCTTCAAAAAGGAATGAGGCTATGATTCAATAGGGAAGCCATACTAACCTATAAGAGATCTACTACATACAATATGAGAGTAAGTAGTCATCCCAAAATAGGGATAAAGTAAATGGTCATCCCAAAACATGGGTAAATTAAATGTTCATCCCAAAAGAGTGGGTAATTAAATATGGGAAAAAGAATTACAAGGAAATTAAGGCACAAATGATAAACATTTGATAACTGAAAACCCAAAGGTACTACCTAAGCTCAATAAGAGAAACAAGGGCTGAAATTAATGTGATATAAAACAAAAATCCAAAAAGGAAATAATGGTGTAATAAAAATTGATATAAAACCTAAATATTATACCTAATCTCTAGAGGGGAAATAAAGGTTGAAAGTAAAAAAATTAAATAAAACTTGAAGGTAATACTTAAGAACCACAAGGGAAATAAAGGATGATAGTAAAAAAAATACTAAATAATTAAAAAATAAGTAATGGTGTACATAATAATGATATAAAACATAAAGGTGACACCTAAGAACCCACAAGGGAATCTAAGACCAAAATAAAAATGAAACAAAATCAAATAACCAAAAAGATAACAATGGTCTAAGTAAATCATTCTAAAAGAGGGGAAAGTAAATGAAATGTAGAAAATAAATGAAATATGAGACAAAATAATAACAAAAATATATGATAAAAACTATATCAAATAAGAGCATGTGAGATGAAAGAATATGTGTTTTGAAAAGTCTCTTAAACTTATTTTTTTATTTGTAATATGTGAAAGGTTATTGATTAAAAGCTCATGATATGTATGAGAGATAAATAATCAAAGAGAATGATGATAGGAATCATAAACTATCTAAAAATCATGTAAAATGTCAAGGATGGAAATCACAAGATATCCTAAAGGCTAAAACATGGGTAACACAAGGTGTCATAGTATATGTAGTATGAAAAGGAAGGGCATGATAAGATTCTCCAACATATGCATAAATATGAGGATGGGTATTGCAAAATTCCCTAACTCATGGGATAAAGGTGGATTGGAAAAAACTCAATATTGTCATGCTTATGATTGATGTTAAAATATATGTAAATCAATGTAACAATAAGGAATGTGGAATCTAAGACAATGTCAATATCTTGGAGAAGTGATTGTAAATTTTAATGTATGATATTAGCTAGGTTGATACAATCTATAGAAACATAATTGAATTTGAAATTATCAACTAGTTAAATATCATATAATTAAACATGATTGAAATGGATTATATTGGCTAGGCAAATATACTCTGATGAGGTAAAAAGAACTGTATCAACTATGTCGATACATCGTGTTGAAATAGTACTAGAATGGACTATATCAACTAGGTAGACTTAATTTTGTGAAATAAAATTGATTGTATTAGATCAATCAATACATTATAAATAATAATAATATTTTGGTGATATATGACTAAAATGGACTATATCAACATGGTCGATGAAGTCTAATGAAATTTATTGAACTATATTTTCACATTCTAATCAATGTCGATGTATTTTTCTAGATGAAAAATAATTATATCAGCACATTTTATGTCATGGCTAATGCAATTGTCTATAAAATAAAGTAATATATCAATGTATTTTACGACATGGCCAATGTATTTATCAAATTGAAGAAGAATTATATCAACACATTCTAGATCATGGCCAATGTATTTATCTCAAGGCATCTAAACTAAATGGTATCAAGTTGGCCAATACCATTTGAAATAAATGGTTCTGATAGATAGGAATAAGTATGTTAGATATGAGTATTTGTACAAGATCAAGGGTCATAATTACTTATATTATTCCATGTCATATCCATTTAAATTAGGTGTTCTTCATAAATTAATGAATTAGTAAAAATTAATTGAATATGAGTGTAGTTTTGGTGATTCATCCTTCGAGGGCCTTCTAATATTAGGGTAGAGGGTGGGTAGACATCAGAAAAACCATATTCTTAATTAATTTATTCTTAATTAGGATTGTTAAATATGGGAAAATCCTAAGAGAGATCATCAATGGGAAGATCTACTATAATGGTAGGGTCTTCACCTCCATTAGAATCATCATCCTAGGTGGTAAAATTGTGATATTAAACTTAATACATGTGGGAATAAATAAAGGTGGGACAACTAAGATACTAATAAGCATAAGCATAAGGATCATATGGAGGAATATTTAGTTCTTCACCATAGTAATAAAGAACATCAAATTCATAAAGAGGAAGATCATCATGGGGATATTTGCTAATGTTATATGTGTTGAAGGTGATATCATTAGGATACTTATATTTATCTTAATCAAGGGGAGGACCATATTAACTATCACTAGAATTGTCATCATGAGTGGAAAAAATATCATGAGGATCCTGAGCCATTATAGAAGGTATATGATGATTTATGTGAGTGACCTCAACCATGTTACATTTTATTTACATTGATGATGAAAAATTTAGGTTTCATGATTCAAAAATTGGTTTAGAATTGGGAGGATACACTAATGAATCTTCACCCATGGTAGAAGTGTCAAGACTTTGGGAAGTAGTTCAATACTTCCATCCATAATAAGGATATAAGTGAGGTTCAGATCTAGATCTCTGATCATGTAGTTTTCTTGACTAATTTCAAGCTTAAAAGATGATATCAATAGAAATTATTAGGTTATTTTTGGAAACATATGGTATCATCCATGTTGATACAATTAATTATCTAGTTTGGAAAAATAGACTATATCAACTAGGTTGATGCTATCAATACAAATAAATAGACAAGGTCAGGTTGGCCAATACAGTTTGGAAAAAAGGTAGCACTAGTGACAAGTGAGAGAAATATTATTTTATTAGCCTAGATAATAAATTTTTAAAATATAGATAATTATATTAAGGTGGATAATACATTTTGCAAACATATAGAACAAAATTGAACTAGTTGATATAGTTCATAGGATAATAGATAAAGGTATTAGGTTGGTTAATATAGTTAGGCTATAAAATATATGATGATTTGTAAAAAAATTACTAATTTGAAAAAAAGAAGAAATACGAATCTAAATATAATCAATGAAAATTGGAAACATGAAGATAATCTAACTAGCGGTGGGGAAAAATTCACATTGGGTTCACTAAAATATATGCATGAGCTAGGATTAGCTTAAAACTATCCTATATCTAAAGATACAAACTCGAAGAAGGTTAGTCAAACAGATATATCGATACCTAATGTTTAGGTAGTGACCAATGGATCCATATACATATAAATATGGGTACTTACATCACCAATATCAAAATAAAGGGTTTCAAAACCTATATGCCTATGGCACAATGAGATAGCTCTAACTAGACCCCTATGTAACTAATCTATATTTCAAACAAGTAGTGTAAGTAGCTATGCAATTAAAGTAAAGTAAAGTAAAGGGGAAGGGTTAGAATGATAAAAATGGGTAAGGTGCCATGGTTGACAAATGGGGGTCTATGAAATGTAAAATGAGTTGTGGAAAGTACAAGAAATCCTATTATGGACAACACACCCACTTTTATTTGAAATGGGGGACCCCTCTAAAAATCTAAAGAATAAGAGATCTAGGGTTATTTATTTTTCTCTTGTCAGTTTTACATGAGCTTAAATCTATGTAATAATAGGTCACCCTGATTTCCTTGAGCAACAAAAATCCTAATTTATTTTTATGACTAAGGTATACTTATTATTTTATGAATTAGGGTGCTAACATTGTACATATGCTTTTGATGGAAGATCCCAAAGTCTCATTCCTTTCTCAAGGCAAAATACCCATCACCCTCTTTGGAAAATAAAAATATTACTGATAAATGAGTAAGTATTAAATGTATTATGTACCCTTTTCATTATTTAATCATTTTTGTGGATTTTAAAGGAAAGCCTAGGAGAGCCTTACCTAATCAAAATGTGCCATGTTGCCAAAGGGTCAGGGAAGCTAGTCTTTAGACCTATCAGAGATGTTAGAGCCTAGGATAGACTAGCCTAATTAAAAGGTGCCACATCATAGAAGTGTCATATCATCCAGTCCCCATACCTATCAAGATTTTAGAGCTTGAAAGGGCATAACCTAATCAAAAGTTGACACATCACTGAAGTGTTAGAGTGTCCAGTCCCTAGACCAGTCAGATATGTACAAGCCTATGAGAGATTAGCCTAATGATAAGGTGGCACATCACTAAAGTGTTAGAGTGGCCACTCCCTAAAAATGTCAAAGATGTCAAATCTCAAGAGATCTTAACCTAATTATTAGGTTCCACATCACTAAAGTGTTATTGCATCTAATCTCAAGACCTATCAGAACTTAGGAGAGCCCATCCTAATTATAAGGCACCACTAATAGCCATATAGGGTCATATAACAATAAAAATTAAGTATCAATAAAGCTAGATAATTAATTAGGATGTACCTCATGTCTTTAAGTGGTACCTCACCTTTCCTAAGGGTATGACATCTAGTAAGAATTCATGCTTAGGTAAAAACTATTAATAAGAGGATCAATGATTAGGTGACAAATGTCTAAAAGTGGGAGTTAACTGAGAATCCTCTAAGGGATGTGAATTCATGCCTAAAATACATTTGGCATTAATGAAATATAAATATGGGATTGATTAGACATGTTTAAAACATCTAATCACAATTGTTAAATTTGGATGGTGGTGGAGGATTGTGGGATTCAAATTTAACTCTAGATTTAGAAGTAAAGAGAGGAAATATAGCCACCAACTCAAATTTGAATTCATATAAAGTGAGATGTTAAATTCCATTAATATAGGGGGTTGTATGCATGCAGACATAAAATCCTAAATAAATCCCATTAACAATTACCATTACATACTTTTGAGAGCATTCCATACCTTCACTTTCTAATTCTCATATAGTACCCCTATGTTTTGTGCCTCCTATGGTTAGAGCCTCCTTATTACCCCTATATCTTACTATAATGGTCACTTACTCTTCAAACCCAAAGGTCACATCTGAGTAATAGAATACCACATTCCCAAGTAGCTTGATGAACTTAAATCACTATAATGACTTATTAAAATTAGTTGAGAAAGTTCCCAGAGACTCAAGATTTGATGAATACCAAAAATAAGATTTTAAGTATTCCCTTTGGTATTATAAAAAATTTAAAATTCATAGAGTTGTGGCCAATCTAGAGGTATTCCCCTATGTTGACTTGTTTGGCATCCTCCTTCTCTCTACCATCTGAGTGCAGGATGGGGTCCCTGACTAGGTATGTTCACCTAACTCTTGGTATCATATTGTTGACATCTCTAAGAATGTTTATAAGGCATACTAATCCCTCTTGTATTAGACCTTATCTTATGATTTGGTAGTGGTGAAGGTCTATATAGAGACCTACCAAATATATGACATCTTGCATGACTAGGCTGAGAACTTGGATGCTAAATGGGTTAAAAAGGAGCACATAAATGTGTACATAGTACACACATTATAAGAGGAAGTATGGGTAGGCATGATTTTACTAAATTTATTTTTTGGGTCCAAAAAATACTTGCACATTAACAAATTATGGGTTCCCCTCCTCCATATGATTCTCACATGCTCCAAAGTTATGTATATGGGAGGATTGATCAAGTTTAAGTTGGTTAATGCCATTATATATGCTCAAGTTAGGAGAAATTTCTATATTATGAGCTACCTTGTGGATGTGGTCTATGAGATGCTCTCCTTCAAACCTTCATCTTTTCTTGCATGGGTTCTTAGGGGTTCAACAGTCTATGTGGTCTTCTACAAACTATATGGCTACTAGTTTTATAACCACATCTAAGACATCTAAAAGTACTTATATCTAGTGGTATACCAATAAATCAATGATGCCCTGATGCCCTAGTTATCAAAAGCAATCTGGGACTCCATCACCATAATCAAGGACTACTAGCTCTACAAAAAGGAAACCATTATTTGAATTGTAGGTTTCATCAAAGACCCCCTCTACCTATCATATTTCATCCTAAATCATTTATAAAAATAGGAAATTTAATACTAGCTATTGTAGGGCATATTTGGATTTTGTATACAATTCTAGTAGAAGGTATGCCCATCCATCTCATTCATCATTAGGAACCATGTGTACAAGGCCTTCCCTCCCATACAAAAGATGGTGGCTGAGCAAGACCCATTCAACCTAGAGAGAGACAATATCTAGCATTAGGACCCTAAAAGGATGATTAGAGATCACTTGGAATGGTATTCAACCTACCTCAATAACAACTATAGTCATCATGTAGAGGATGATGATGAATTATACTTAGATGCTTCTAATGACTAGGAAGTATTCTCCTAGATCATAGTGAATAAGAAGAAGAAATGAAAGAAGATGATAGGCCAATCTTCTCCCCCTTCATCTCCTATTCAATATACAAATGATCTAACACTGACTCCTCTTATCTATATGAGTATTTTATAGGGCATCCCACCACATTCTCCTCCTCATGATCTAGTTCTATATCTACTTCCTTTAGTGTCTCCTACTCCTCATGCCATAGATCTACCTACACCTCCTTTAGTCACTATTTGTGCCCTATTTCTAAATCCACCTCATCTAATATATCTAATAATCCCCTACCAAATATATCTAAACTCATATTACTCAGTGGTAGGTAGCCTAAACATAGCCACCTCAACCATAGGCCATATAAACCCTAAGGTTTGATGTGACTAGTAGTTTGAAGTCAAGCCTAGAATGAGGATCCCAACATGAAGTGACATAGGTTTCATATATTACACCTCTCATATCTTCCATATCCCTTCCACCCTCACTCCTACCACTTTTTAACTCCCAATCCTGACACCCACAAGTTTTTTTCCACTCTCACAAGCCCCAAAAGTGGTGCCTCTTCTTTTCATCATTATATCCCTTTTATCATTTTTACAAGTACCTTTGGCATCATTCCTCCTTAGCATCCTTGAATCTTTATTCCCCTCCATTCCATCCATTTCATAACCTAAAAGCCTCTTGATGCATTCTTTAGGTGTGCCTTCAGTCTAAGTACCTTCAGGCACATATTTATCATTGAGCATATATATAACCATTAGGAGCATATCACCAATGATAAGAACCATATTGTTTCCCAATTTAGTCATCTAAACACTTCTATCATTATTTATAGTTCCTCTACCATCAACCTTCATGGTTGTTACTATCTCGACCAATCCTTCCATTTTAACATCCAGAGTCGACCCAAGCAAGAGGCTCAAGAAGAAGAAAAAGGTAGATCATAATCTAACTATAATCTAAAATCCTTATAACCTAATCCAACCTCCTCTACTAGCCTCAAAAGTTACCTCAGACATAGATACAATGCCTATATGCATTATTCCCTAGCCCCTTCTTTCTATTATTGAGGGCACTATGGGATTTATCTTAGACCAACCCATCTCTTCCTTGTTATTTAATGACTCTTTCAATGGGGAATTACCCCAAATTAAACATGCATAAAGAGTAGTGGTAGGCATATATGTTACTATGGGACTCCCCTTTTGTTCTTCCTCCTTTCACTCCCATGCCCCCTCTGCCTTCACTAATTTACTCATTCACCCTCTATACTTTATCTCTTTCTCCTCAAATTTGGCATCTACCCTTCACTATCTTGACCACCCCTCATACACCTCTAAATACCCAAGGAATAGTCCCAAGGTTATGGGTTTTTGAGATGAATGTATAGTGTGACCTGGATATCCAATAGAGCTTCAATCAAACTTCAAGAAGCTTAAAAAGGACATTGATATAGAGGTTCATCCAAGAAGAGAACCCAATGGTTTGGTAGACCCATTAGTAGTTACTATCCCTTAATAAGGTGAGGACTTCCAATAGGGAATAAGAATAGATGCATGAGTCTAAAAAGTTCCTCAAGGATGTGCAAATACAGGTTCAAACCTTATAAGACTAAGTGAAGATTTATTTTATCATCAAACTAATCAAGTAGGTCAAAGATACACTCCTACTACTTTTTTTAATTATCAATAAGGTAGTGGAGACTCTAGGTAAGACCATTGTGCTTATATAATAGACTTAAGATTACTTGGTGAGGATTGTAGAGATAGATGGGAAGCGTAATAAGCTATAGGTGGTGATTAAAAATGGATTATTATTATTAGAGTTAAAACTAATGCCAAGCATAGACTTGGGGTTATATAAAACATACACCAAAAACATGAGGGATGCTATGGAGGAATGGTTGGTCTTGTCTTGTAGTATAACCAGACCCTTAGAGGAGGGAAAAAATAAGATATTATCCTAATTTAAGGAGGTTAATATCTCTATGTTATTCCACCTAGATGGTACCCTAGTATACCAAGGAGAATTTGGAATCCACCTACATCAATTCAAATAAATGATGAGGGAGAAGGTCACTAAAGTATACCAATAAGGAGACTGGGGGTGATATAGATTTAATTTAATCCATAATAAGCATCAACTAGGTCTATAGGATCCAGGTGTAAATGAAACCACCCTTCCAAATCTACCAGAGGCTAGAAACTCAATTCAAGGTAGTATTTAAGGAGCCCAAAATGAGCCTTTCTAATTTGGATAAGTAATTTGACCTCTTGGAATCTGAATTATAGGATAAGGATTCCAAATCAAAGTAATTAGGAGTCTAACCTTCACAGTTGCCTTTGCATATCAGCTAAGTGGTCCCAAATGGATGTTTTATAGGTTTTAAGAGATACATTTGTTTTAAATTTAGAATTATGGTTTTAACTATCATGAGTGGACATTGTGGCCCAAGATGGGATCCTCATGCTATTTGGAAGTGATCCCCATCCTCATCTATATAAGTAAAATCTGTATTATAATATAAAGGTGAGGTAAATTTTGCTTGAAAGTATTTTTGGATTATAGTTAGGATTTCATCTACTTTTTCCATCATCTCTCTAGACTATGAAGTTGTCCAAGATCCATTTTTGTAACAAAAATTACTTTTTTAATGAATACAATTCATATTTTATATAAAGGGTTTGTTTTATGTCTCAATTATATTTCATTTTCATTTCTGAATGTTTGTTAATGCTATAATAATTAGATTAATAATCTAATACTATATTTTTATTATGGTTATGATGTGTTTATCTATTGTAATAACTATGTGATTTATCTCATTTCATTTTCATAGTACTATTATTTTATGTGTTGATCTACAAATTATCATATGGTTTTTATGTGTAATTTAATATAAACTCCTAGTAATCATATTTAGTGAGAGCTCATATTTGAGGCGTGTTCTTTGTTTACTTAGACTTTTCTCATTGCGTGTTCTTAGAGGTATAAATTTAGTGAAACTAAAAATATAGTAGTATAAATATGTCAAGGTCACTTGGTTCGATGATCAATGCATTGAGTTCATTTCAAACTTAGAGGCTCCCTTTTTATGCCTTACTCTCTCCCTCCTTTTGTGTTTGTTTTCTAAGATTGAACTACCTTTTCACATTGAATTTAAAAATAGAGAATCATAATACTTAGACTCCCATAATAATCTTTAATAATTATGTCTATGTGCATGAACTTCATATTGAAATTTCAATGGTAATGGTACATCTCTTGGAGACTATTAATAGAGATTCTATTTATGAAGTCAAATACCTATAGATGTGTCTTGGGATGATCTTATATTAGTCCTAAATTAGAGGATGAAAGTCCATAATTATCTCCATATTAACCTTTAAGCTAATAACCAATCTCTTAGGTATTTAATGAACTAAGATAATAAAAGTGAACAAAAGCTAGTGCTATAAGGAGTTCTTAATTAGAATAATTCATGCTTATAATTGATATTATTTATGAGTATGTCAAGATTATGGATATTTATAATAATGTGCTAACTACTATTTCATTATGAAGCATCTTTGAGATTGGTTTCTATGTTACCAGGGCTAGGTCCCACTAAGGCCAATTGATAATTTCCCCTATTTTTCCATAGAAAACCCAATCTCAACCAACCTAGACCTTTCATTATTCCCATAAATTCATATTTGAAATCCCTTCCAAATTTGTATCCTAAGATGGCTTGGTTAGCTGGCTCTTTCATTAACATCTTAGGAGTTTTCCATGATTTACCTAAGAACCCTAAGAATTATCTTCCCCATTTCACCCTAGGCATGGGATGAATTATAGAGGAACATATAACATCCTATAAAACATCCCTAAGGCTTTTAAATTTAGATCATGAGGATGTTGCATGCAAGATTTTCCCCTTTACACTAAGAAACTCAAAATATGATCGGTTCCTCATCTTTCCTAAAGATTTGATACTTAGTTGGGAGCATTTTAACATTACTTTCCTCACCCAATTTTTACAAGTGATAGAACTCAATATCATGTATCATTAGTTTGATTGTATCAAAAAGGATTTTAATGAGCCTATTAATAACTTCAATGCTAGGTTTCAAAATATGTTGAGTCAAGACAATGTGCTTTATCAACCTAACTCTCAATTAGTAGTTAAAATATATAAGAATGCACTAGACCCTTGGATAACCATGTTCCTGAGGAGGGACACAACCATAGCAAAGTATATCCTTAGCTTATGTAGGAGCCATTAAAGTAGATACAAAATTTAACCCTCAAGATCACACAATAACCTCCACTCCCATTGTGTTACCATATATTCCTACATTAAATTTCTTTCCCATTGTTAATCAAAATTCCCTAATGCTTTAGCCACTCCTTGTAATGCATCAAATCTTGTTAGGTCATTCCTCTTCGAACCAAAAACTAGTTATCCTTAAAATAGGGAACCATGACCTAATCCTTCAAATTAAACACTAGGTGATGTTAGCTACAACTAATAATACCCAAATCATACCTCAAGAGTCCATGAAGATTGAGTTAGATGCCATTTAGTGGATGGTACAAAAACCTAGTAATGGCTTATTAGGGATATAGAGGTAAGTGAGTAACTCTAATGTAGAAAGTTAAAAAAAAATCCCATATCAAAGACTAAATAGGAACTATAATTATCCTCATAACCCACTAAAACCTTTACCCAATATGCTACCCAAAAACTAATATCTTTGAGATATCCTTACTATTGTCACTTGGATTTGCATCCTTTAAGGAGATGTCTTAGCTCTCTTAATCCAAGTGGTATAATTGAAACACATCTAGGTTATGGGTATCCTAGGAATGAGGTGAATCTCTAGATAGGACTAGATCCATTGATGTACCAATTTTAGATCACTACTACACCTATGCTTGTAAAGAAAAAAGAGAGAACTAAAAGTAAACTTTCCTAGATGAGGTGATACACCAAATTAATTGGTGAATACCAACCAAATGGATGTCATACATGAGACCAAGAGACTAACTAGGCATATACTTCTCTAATATAAATATTCTCACATCAATATTTCATTATGAGGTGGTGGTGAATTTTTAGGCAAGGAACACTCGACAAGAGGCCTAAAATCCAAATGAAATGTCAACTTCAATTCTAACTATGAGTGAGATTTCTAACTAGTTGGAATATGTTTATAGGATGAAATTAGATATGTTTGAGCTATTAGGATGTAAATGAATCCATGAAGAATCCATTTTGGGCTTTAAGACAACTCATACCTATGTAAAGTGGAGAATAAAGATTGATAAGAGAAGTTTGGTTACTCATAACTTCTTGTACATCTTGCATGGAGACTAAAGAAGCTAAGACAAGTTAGATAGGATCCTAAATAACCATTTTATGACATTTAATTGAGATTTGAATGTCAGATCTTCATGAAAAATGGATAAGAGGGTAAAATATGCCTAAACTCAACAAAGCACTTACTAGTGACAAGTTTGAGAAGATGGAGTAGTTAGTGTACCCAAATGGAATAGTTTTACTATAATGATGATTAGATGTTGTAGGGGAATCTTATAGGATACTCTTGATCCTTTTGGACTATATATCACTATATGGATAGGTTATAAAACATGGTATTTTTACAAATTTTTTGTGTTTTATAGGTTGTATGAGTCTAAAGAAGAAAATCACATGGAATGGAATATGGAAACCTTATCTAACTCCTTATGTCTATTTAATTATTTATAACAACTCCTAGGTTCCTCAATAAAAGATCCCATCTCAGCTAGTCAAAACTAGCATAGTGAACATGATAGTGAGAAGGGTGAAAAACTTCAAGTAAGATTATTTTAAGGTGTACCTAATGCTTCTAAGCAAATGGATGGAATTGAAACATGTAATTTACCCCAGTTTATAGATTTTTTGAGAAAATGAATCCATTTTGGAAGCTAAGTGTGCACGGTGTGTGAAGGAGAAGTTTATTTGACTATAGATAGTGATGGCTCACCTATGGAAGATTTTAGATGATTAAAAATTTAACTAATACATAGAGAAGCATGTTTTCAATACTTATCTCTCATTCCAATCATTAGACCTATCACTAGTTAGTTTTGGGATGTTCCAATAGGGGTGAATGATGAAGGTAGTTTTCTTACGTAGAATGAGAATTCCTACACCACATTTCATGAGTTGCATAGTTTAGAGAGACATTTGTCCTATCAAACCTTACATGATCTATCTCCTAATTCATTATTATGCATAGTTAACTTCTTCTCTCGGCATGACAAGTTTCTTTATAACCTTTAAACTTATTTCTTCTCTTATCTCTCTCAAGCTCTACAAGAACTAGCCATTTTGTATATTTTAAGGATGATCCACTTGAGTATAATGAATCAGTGCTCATTTTCATACCATGGATAAATAAAGACTACTAATTTTAGCTTTTCTATGACTATTCATAGTCTGTTTACTTGAATAATTTATCTTACTTAGTGATGACTATTGTTTCCTTAGCATTGTTGTCTCATTCTCTCACCTATTTGAAGTTTAAAATCTTCTTCTTATAGGTCATGTGAGGTTTTCTATGAAGTGTCAAGGTTAAGTGAGTTAGCCAATTTAAATAGTTACATTCTAGGCTTTTTGTCTAGTCATTATATCCTGAACATTCAACATAACCTCATAATGAAATATTGATGTGAGAAGATTCAGATTAGAGAAGTTTATGATTAGTTAGTCTCTCAATCTCATGTGTGACATGTGGTTGGTTGGTAGTCATCAATCAATTAGTTGTATCACCTCCATTAGGATAGTTTAATTTTAGTTTTCTCTCCCTTTTCCTTACAATCATAGGTGCATAAGTGATCTAAAAGTGGTGCATCAAGGGAGCTAGACCTATCTAGAGATTCACATAATTCCTAGGCTACTCATAGCCTAGAGGTATTTTAATTATGCAGCTTAGATGAGAAGAGATTAGACATCTCCTCAAAGGGTGAAAATCCAAGTAATAACACTTACCTAACTAGTATTGAGTGTATAATATGATAGTACAAGGGCAGTTAGATTACATGAAGTTTTGTTCTAATTTTGAGATATTCTAGAATGATATGGAAGAGCATGAGGTGGTCCCCAATCATCATGAATATTCCAACTTGGGAAAAGACCCTAGTACTATTATGGTGTTAGAGACCATGGATTTACCTAGCTAGGAGGAAAATGAGCTAGAGAAGGGTATTAGTGAGGTGTAATAATTTCATTACTTTCAAAGTAGTAACTATACCCTCATGAATAGGTAAAAATAATAGCCCCTTACTAGCTCAACCCCCTAATAATGGTGTGACCCCACCAAACCAAAATTTTAGGAATAATCTGCCACCTCTAAGACCTCAAAAACCTAAGGCACCTAAGAAAACCCCAAAATTATAAAGTAAAGGAGGTAATAACATAGTGGAAGATATAAAAAATATAAATTAAAACATTACCATTCATGAGCTTACTCAAATCACTGAGCAATGTGATTTCCTACTGAAATCCTTAACTCAAAACCTGACCCCATAGGCCCAGCTAAAACCTAGAGTAGCACAAACCAATGTGCTCATTCACAAAAATAATATGGGGGTGACTCATTTCCTCTTAACCATGTGGTTGTTTAGAAATAACCTACATAAATTATTAGTATATTATGGATCCTTGGCTAATATGATGTTAGTAGGCATATGTGAGAAACTAGGGTTAGCCCCATAAAGTTAGATAATGTAGTGGTCCATCTAGACAAGTCATAAGTAAAAGTGATAGGTGAACTAGTAAATGTCTACATCCAGTTGGATTTCAAGATGAGGATTAAACATTTCATATACATCCAAGTGGTGAAGATACCTAAAGCTTATTGCATGCTCCTTGGTAGAGATTGGTCCAAAGCCCTGAATGGGTAAATGGCCACAAATTTATCCCATTTTTAGTTGTCATGAAGAGGATTAGCCAAACAAATAAGGTTATATATATATATAATTACATGAAACATATGATAACCAAGTATAAAACCATTAATTATAGGGTAAACTTGGTTTCCTTAGACCTAGGCATCTACATTCTAAGCACATAGCCTCCCAAAGATCAAAGTAGTCACAACCTAGACCTGTTGGGCCTATGGTATCTTTATATAGATAGAGCTCATTCTAGACAAAGGAGTGGGGCCAATGTTATACTTATATATCCCCTAGGGATAAAAAATATATAATCATATATGTTATAGTTTCCCTGCATAAATAACCTAGCTAAGTATGATAATGTTATGACTTAAAAATGAGTTGGGTAAAAGAAGAGGTTGATGGATGATAATGTTATGACTTAAAAATCAATCAATCCAAACTAGTTAGAGGACAAGACCTTACTTAGATAATAATGGAGATATACATGAGTATTATAGTATACTAAATATATCAAAATAAGGTACTATAGTTAGACTAGAACACCCTAATCATATACTTTCTACTCTATCAAAATGCACCACCATCACTCAACCATACATAAAAAAGGACCCTTCAATATAAGGATGCACAATGTATGTTGAATAATGGAGTTATATTTAGAAGGAACCATTGTGGAATATATCTCTAATTCATATCACAAGAAGATGCTAAAGAGATAATGGAAATTTTCCATGAAAAATTATGAGCTGACCACCCTACAACAAACACCATGGCCCAAAAGTTCTTTAGACAAGCTACTACTAGCCCACATTATTAAAATATATCCATACCCATGGCCATTTATACCATCAGTGATATACCTTTGATAAGAGAAAATTTCATGCAACAATACCATTGCATCCCATTATGGAGTCTACACCATTTTTACAATGGGAACTATATTTTATGGGGATCATGAACCCCAATTCATTATCTAAGTAAAAGTTCATTCTTATTATAATCCAGGAATCCAATAATGGTGGTTAGATCATATGTTAGCTTCATAATGAAAGAAATCAAAATGAAAAAAAGCACATGAACATGCATAACACTATCTTACCTAGATCAAAGGGAAGATCATGGTGAAGAAAAATAATTGACAAAGCTCAAATAAAATGCAATAAAAATAACCTTTCTTACCTTTCTTAAATGCTCTTAGATATTTATTCATTTAGCTTGCTTGACTTATGCTCAAGAATTCTTTGGAAAATGGAGTTTTGTGGCTCCTTCTCCCCTTGGCACCATGGTTGGTTTGGATTTGGATTGATGTTTGCTTAGAGTGGATTGGCTTGGAATTTTGGCATTATAAATCTATAACTTTGAATCATCTACCAAATATTTCATCATGATATTACTATATCCAAGATCTCATAAATGAGAGTCAAATGATTGTATTTATAGGTTTTAGAAAAGAGCTTGGAATGGGTTCAAACCTCACCTTATTTCATTAATTACCCCCAATAGAGTTAAAAGTTGTCCAAACCTCATGATTATCATGGAATAAGCATGGGTGAGATATTTTGGACTTTAAACAACTCACAAAAGGTAATTATAAATTCTTAGGATATTCTTTGATTTTTAATTTCCATTTTAATAATTTTTTTTTTCTCAAGGATGATTTAATCACGCATTTGATTAGGTTTTGCATGTTAATTAATTATATTTAGGGATTTTAGAATTTTTTGATATTTGAATTAATGTCATGGGTGCATTTGATCTTTTTAATGGATTAATAGGTCAAATTGCATGTTATGAAGACAAATTTAAGATGTTTAGTGACACTTAGGCTAGATTTTCAAAGTTTGGTAAGAATCAGTCTAAATTCTAGTATGAAGCCATTAGTGGACACTTTTAGGTGTCTACAGTTTTCCCTTATTTGGGAAGGCATTTAAAGATGTAATCATGGTAATGTATTCTCAAAGAATAAAAAGGTTTTATGTTCTTATGACTTCAATGGTGATGGATGAATTATAGGGTGCCCCCTCGAGGGAGTAATTGGCAAAGGGGTTAGAAAATGATCCCTCAAAAGAATGGAATGAGTGGACTAAAATAGATGAAAACACATTGATTTGGCCAAAGGTGGTCAAAATCATTAAAAATGTAAGTGGGATGGTGTACAATGGTTTTCCCAAAGTTTTTTATAATAATTATACTCAGATAGTGGCAAATATGATATGAAAGATGAAAGTGGGATGGTCTATAATGATTTAACCATAGGTGGTTATAATCATTAGTATCTCTATTATGGAAAACAAGCCCATATTGGGTAGAAGAAAGTGAGTGATTTTCAAAAAGGTGGTTATAATCATTAACCCTTAAATTTGTTGAAACATAATGATTTGCCCAAAGGTGGTTAGAATCACTAAGAATGTAAGTGGGATGGTGTGTAATTATTTTCCTAAAGGAGGTTATAATCATTGGACCCTCATAGTAGCAAACAAATGGGATGGTATACAATGATTTTCCCATAGGAGGTTATAAGCATTGTATCCCAATTGTGACAAAGAAGCCCTTGTTGGTAGAATAAAGTCAATGATTTTCCTAAAGGTTGCTAAAATCACTAAGAATGCAAATGGGATGATGTGCAATGATTTTCCCAAAGTAGGTTATAATCATTAGACCCTAATAGTGGCAAACAAGTGGGGATAATATACAATGATTTTTTTAAAGGTGGTTATAAGCATTATATCCTGACAGTGGCAAATAATATATGAAATTATGATGTTAAATATGATGATGTCAAATTGATACAGAGGATAAAGATGAATTAAGCAACCTGATAATATGGAGATGATCATCCAAATTGGCAAGGAGGATAATTATTTTTTTATTTAATTACTTTGTTTGGGATATGATTTGGATTAGATCACGAAGTGTTGATGGTTCTAGTGCCAAGGAGATATTGATGCTGCATTTGCCATGAAGACTTCATGAATTTGATTTTTGCTATAACATGTGATGGTAGGCATCATGATAGAACACCATGAGTACTTTGCCAAAATATATATAAGGATTGACTCCTAATGTAATACTCAATTGAAAATAATGCACTAATGATAAAAACCATGATGACAATGTTGATGTATGAATATGGATGAATTCAAGAATAGTGTGAAAGGAATCACCCCATGAATTTACATAGACTGAATCAAGGAAATAGTACTTAAAGAAAACAAATAGGCACACAAACAAACAAACAACAAAAACACAAAATAAAGAAATAAAACAAAAACAAATAGAAACAACAAATAGACAATGGTTAATCACAATGTTAGTATAAATAACATGACACAAATAAGATGAAGATCATTGTCCCTAGACTAGAGGAGAGAAAAAAACAAATAAAACAAAATGTGGGAACAAAATAAAAGGAAGGGGATGGCAAAACTATCTCCATATGCATTAGGCAAGTGGATGTTGCCTACATAGTTCTATGGACATAATATCCAACAAAAAATTTAGGCCGAATATAGTTCTCCTAGGAAATGGTATAGAAGAAAATGATGAGAAGATAAACATGATGGATGTGAGAGAATAATGTTGGAATGAGCTCATAAAATGACAAGTGATTTCTTGAGACTTAGTGAGGGTTCCCCAAATCCTTAAAGAAAAAAGTGGTCAATGTTTTTGGTTTTTCTAAATTGATTTTCAAATGTTCTTAGAATTTCTATGTATCCCAACTCAATCAAGAACTATGCGACACTAAAAGGTCAAATATTTCAAAGGAGTGAGAGCATTTAAATTGAAATTGCTCATAAAATTGTGAGAGTGTTAAACTAAAATTACTTATAAAGTGGTAAGAGTGTATGGTAAAAAAAGACTGAACTAACCATAATAAGTATCAAGCACTACCCACATAGTCCCAAAATGGCCTCAAGTCATAGTAGTTCCACCTTACAATAGAGGACTATGACTAGTGTAGTAGCTAATTCAATGAAAATAGGAACAGTTGGTATGATGGCATAATATCGCATAGGAATGGCAAGTTGGTATGTCAATGTATAATAAACAAATATTGCCTCTAGTTTGCCCATACATGGTTATAACTAGGATACAATGGATCAAATCAATGATACTAATTTACCCATATGTGATTATAATTAGTAGCAAGACTAGTGAGACACTAATTTTCCCAAAGGTAGTTATAATTGGGTCACACAAATAAGGTATGATAAAGAATGAAACAAAAAATGAATGAAACAATTGCCAAAACCTCTATCATACTATTCTAAAATATAGCTCTATCTAGAATACTTGAAACAAATACTAAAACTAATCTAATTCTTTATGCTAAAATTAGAATGAATGGATGAACCAAGGCCAAAAGGACTATGTAGGGAGTGTAAAAACATGTTTTGGTTAATAATAAAGGTATGGTAGGGTGGAAAAGTGATAGTCAAAGTGATTGGATGGTATAATGATAAAATAGTATGGTAAAAATATTGATAACATGATACAACTTGAAATTTTCCTCATAGACAATACACCATGTTACTCAAGCATAATACCACTTAAGGTGTATAATATTCATAGGTTCATCAAGTTCATCCCCATCTAGAGTGGTGAACCTATATGATCATACACCATAGTATGCAATAATGATAAAAGGACCAACCCAATTGGGTTTGAAATTACCTTTATTCTTCTTCTTGGCCATGTTATTATTTTGATTTTCTTTGAGGACAAGATCACCAAGCTCAAATTATCTATGTTTCACATGTTGATTATAGTGGCCATGGGGTTGATTCTGATATACTTGAAGATAGTTTACCATATCCATGCATTTCTCATCATGTAACTAACTCTCTTGTAGGTGAGCTACTCTATAGTATTCATCATCTAGGACATGCTTCAAAAATATGCATAATGAAGGTAACTTAACCGCAATGGGAAGAATGGATTTAGTACCATAAAAAAGTTAGTATGGAGTGGCACATTTGGGAATATAGTGGTTGGTATAGAATGCCCAAAGGTCATGGAATATCTAAAGTTTCCAATTATGGTCAACATAGATTGACAATATTTGTAAGGATGCTGATAATGGGTTTTTTTTTTATGATTCTACCTAACCATTACCTTGAGGGTAATATGCCATGGAAAAATGTTGATTAATCTTGTATTCATTACATAGTCATTTGGGATCCTTATTATTGAATGATCCTCTATTGTCAGATATAATGTTAGAAGGGATACCATAGTGGAAAATGATATTATTGAAGATGGTTTTGGAAATTTGCTTTTCAATCACGTGAGTGAGGGGTATAACTTCAACTCACTTAGTGAAGTATTATATGGTGCTAAGGATGTGTTTATGGCCATCAGATGAGGTGGGGTTTATTTACCCAATGAGATCAAGGCCCCATGTAAAAAATGGCCATGGTGTCAACATTATTTTTAGAGTTTTGGATGGGGCATGTATTATATTGGCATGATGTTGACATTTATTGCATCTTTTGACATATATAACCATATTTACATCTATCATTAGCTAATAATACCTAGTATGTAGGATATTTTTGGATAGGATGGACCCATTAGTGTGGGCCCCAAATACTCCTTCATGAACTTCCTATAATGCTAATGTAGATTATACCAAATTTTAATAATGAAGTAGAGTTCCATTGAAACTACGATAGTAGAGGGTTGGTCCAAGTAAGGTATAATGTTGAAATTGTGGATGAAGTCTTTGGTTTGTTTTCAAGATAAGTTTGGTGGTAAAACATGGTCATGTAAATAGGCATAGAGGTATAAATACCAAGTAGAGATAGGACCAATAATATCACATGTCATTATGATGTTTGAAGGTTCATGATCTAGATCTAGCAAATTTTTAATGAGAAACTAGTATTCCTTAGCTATATTATTTATCGAATTAATGATCTAATGCTAGCCATGGCATCAACTATTCTATTATTTATCCTTGGTATATGTTTAAATTGGATATCAACAATTTGTTTCTTTAGAGTGTCAACCATAGCCTTGTATGAAACCAACTTATCATCTTTTGTTTGAAGATGGTCTATAACCTAATTGATGATTAATTGTGAAGCACCATAAACTGTTACATATGATATGTTTTGTTATACTACCTATCAAATCCCTAAGATGAGTACTTCATATTTGAACATGTTTTTGGTACAAGGAATGTTGATTCTAAATGACTTAGGGATTATATCCTCTTATGGAGTAATAAAAAAAGGCCTACCCTTGATCCATGTGCTATGAATGATCCATGAAAATATAGCTTCCAATGTTAATCCTCAAGAGGTGTTTCAATGACAGTTATGATGGATTTGTTAGGAAATTGGAATGTTAATGGCTCTATATCTATAAAGGGTGCTTTAGTAAGCTAATATGTATGAACTTGTCCCTTGATGTCTTTTTAGTTCACATATTCTATCTTAAACTCACTGAGATGCATGATCCATTTGGCCATGCAACCTTATAGCATTATTTTGGATAGTAGATACTTGAGAAGATTTACTTTTGAAATGACCCATGGTCTTATTTTTGAACATGCAATTTCATAATTTCTAATTTATAAAGACCATAGCTAAATAGGCTTTTTCAATGGGCATATAAATATGCCCATACACAACCACTGTATAGCTTAACTAGTATATGACATGATATCTTCCATTTTCATCATGTTGAGCTAGAAATTCCCCCATGCTTTATCTATCACTAATAGGTATAGAAGGAATTATTTCTTTATCATGGGAGGTAATAAAATTGGTGGGTTTGTAAAATAATCATTCAGCTAGTGAAAAGCTTTTTTATAATCATCATCATAAATAAATGTTACACCTTTCTTCAAAATATGTGTAAAAGGATGACACTTATTAGCCAATTTAGATATGAAGCATCTGATGGATTGGATTTTTTCCTACAAACTATGGCATTACTTTAAATGGGCTGGTGGTGGTATATCTATTATAGCTCATACTTTGGTTAGATTGACTTTAATGCCTCATAGAGACATAATGAATCTAAGAAATTTACCTGAAGTAACTCCAAAAACACATTTCTTAGGGTTGAGAATAAATGTATATTCATGTAGTCACTCAAATATACTCATCAATGTTATCGGATGATCAACCCTAGTCTTAGATTTTCCTAATATGTCATCGATGTAGTCTTTAATAATATCATGCATCATATCATGAAATATGACTATCATGGATCTTTGATAGGTGAACCCCATGTTTTAAAGACAAAATGGCATAGCCTAATAATAAAATGTTCCCCATAGAGTGGTGCATGCTATTTTGTGTTAGTCTTTTAGTGTGATTCGGATTTGATTGTACCTTGATAATCCATCCATCATTGAAATCATTTCACAACCCATTGTGAAGTCGATAATCATGTCAATATTTGGTAGAGGAAAGTCATCCTTGGGGTAGGCCTTATTAATGTCTCTAAAATTAGTACATATTTTATTTCCTTCTATCTTTTTACTAATAGGCACCATATTTGAAATCCATTCAAAATAGTTTATTGGCCTAATACATCTCAATTACAATAACTTTTCTAACTATTTCTTTACTAATACATCAATGCAAGGATACATTTTTCACAATTTTTGTTTCATAGGTTTAGCATCAGGATGTACCACAAGGTGGTGATCAACCAAGGTGGGGTCCAAACCTAGAATGCCATAATATGCCCATAAAAATATCTATAAACTCCATTAATAGGGATGTAAGGAATTCACACTCCTCTTTAGTGAGGGATTTGCCTAATTTAATCCATTTTGGGTCATATAGAGTCTCAATATTTACCTCTAAAGTATCTTACACTAGAAGGGTCAAACCATCTTCAATAATAATGGGTAAAGATTTAAACTATTTAAAAATAATAGAGTCCTTTGTTTGGATTGGTTATTTGAGCTCTCCTAATCATGATGAATTAGAATCCCCCTAATGAGAGGGATGGCCATGTAACAAATGTTATTGTAAACTCCTGAATGATGTGATCAAATGATTACTATTATTCATGACTAAATTTAGACCCATAGACAAGTTTGTCTATGTTGGTATCCTAAATGATTTGATCAAAAGCCTATTCTTTTTCAAGACTAAACTCAAAACCATAGACAAGTTCATCATTGGTGGTCTCTTGGTCAATATTTGAAGAAGGTTGTACACCCTTGTATGAAATAACCTAAAATAGGTTTTCACCACTAGATTGGCCTTTACCTTTACTTTTTTACTAATCAAAAAGTGCCTTAAAGAGGTTTTCACTTGAGGACCTCAATGTTTTACTTATTTTTTCTAGCTAAGGGTGTTCACCTACTCTCTAGAATAGGCTTCAAGATCCAAATTTATTGATAACACTTTTTTTGTGGTCTCCCAATGGAACATTATCCTAAGGCTGATAAAATCATAGAAGGCATCATCATTTTAGAACTCTCAGCTAGTATGTTGGATTCTTATTGGTCCTAGTCTATTAGTTGGGGATAATATAATGGTAGTGGATTATGATTAATGATTTGTCAAAGGGTATAAATGGTATTATTTTCAAACAAGTTGGTATGGAATAGGTCATCGAATTGGATATGATTAGACTCTACTTCACTACCGACATCATTGTCACTAGTTGTTGATGATGGAAATCAAATAAGATACATGGTGTCACCCATAAGTAGTTTAAATCCAAGTCTATAGGTTTGTTTATACCTAGTCATATAAATTTCTTCAAGTGTTCCTTGTTGATTTGGCCTGAGGCCTCCTCTTTCATAGTCTTGATTCTTCATGATCAGATTAGGAATGGAATATCTGGAATTCTTGTAAAAATTTATCAATTTTTTATTATATAACCATGACTCATCACCTTCAATAGGGTCATATATTTGTATAGAAGTTGGTATGAAAGTGATAGTTCTTGGACTATGTTGATGGCCTTTACCCTTTCTATGCCATTGCATTAGGGGTTTGGCTTTTGGTCTTCTAAAGCACTTTGGGTTCTATGGAAACTTTACAATGTGAAAGGTATCATGGGTCAAATATTCTCCTAGGCCATTATCTGATATAGTATAATGATTGGACATTCTAGGAGGTAACATGTGGGAAAGTGAATCAAGGGTATTAGGGTTAATGTATTTGGCTTCTAGTAAATAAATAAGTATTGCTTTACCCCTATCCTTCTTGGTAGTTATATTCATGCCAAAATGGTAGTTATAGATTTTAAACTCAACCTCTAGATGTTTATGATGCTAATATATATATACAAATATATTGAAATAATAACTTCCATCCCTGAATGGGAGAACTTAATACATTAGTGTAATGTTGATGGGACTACTTGAGTTGCATGTAGCCAAGGTCTACCCAAAAACATATTATATGATAAATCAAGATCTAACACATGTAATAGTGTATCATGGTTCATATGCCCAATGATAAATGACAAGCTAATGGTGCCTTGTGATTCTCATTCTTCATTATCGTAGGCATTGATGGTGATTGTTTTTAATTCAAGATTTGTTGTCATGTACTTGATGAGCTTTAGAGACACAATATTTAGACCTAATCCATTGTCTATGAGGACATGTTTCACTTTGTGCCTCACTATGTAAACTTTAATATACAATGGATTATTATGTAGTAGGCTAAGGGATGACATATCACTTTTTCAAAAGGTTACTTGTTGGCCTAGAGCTAGGTGTCCAAGCAAAGATTGAATTTTTTTAGGGGATATATCATTGAAAACTTTTGATTGTCTAAGAAACTCTATCAAGATGTTTTTGTAGATAGTAGACATACGCAATAAATCTAAAATGGATATTTGTGCTAGCATCTTTTATAATTATTTCACAATGTCAAACATATTTTCTTAGACAAGATGAAATGGCTTGTTTCAAGGTAGAATGGCTAATTAGATGATGGGTGAGGTGGAAGATGGTTGTGGACCTGATATGGTTATCCTTAATTATCGAGTAATGATTATACAATTAGGATCAGGTATAAGACCATTGTTGCTAACAAATGATGGTGTAAGGGGACTAGGTAGGATAAATCTTGGTTATTAGTACATTTGTGCATTTTCACAAGCTAAGGACAAGATATCTATATAAGGTCCAAACATGGGAATCCTTTCTTGATGGTTCACCTATATGTGGTCCCAGGTCAAGGAAGGATTTTTAGTATAGGTTGGTTGAGTAGGAATGATTAACAATGGTCTTATCTAATTGGTACTTGGTCTTGTATTAATGGAAATGGTGTTAATGTGACCTCCTAAAATATGGACTAAAATTGTGTTGTAGTCATGTGAAACTGCATGGTAAGTCTATTAGTTGTTTGCATCATTTTGGCCTTCGTTTTGTCCATTGTTTTCATGTTGTTGGTTCTATTATTGGTTTTATTTGTTTAGCCTTGGTTATTGATACTATTGTTATTGATGTTAGATTGGTTATTATTGTTATTATTATTTTTGTTGGTTGTTATGTTGGGGAAAAGGATTTTGATAAATGTTGAGGATTTGATAAGATGTGGAACCTCCATGATCCAATGTGATATCTCCATTTTCCAACATATTTTCAATGACATGTTTTATATGAACACAATGACGAAAATTATGGCCATTAACCTAATGATATTTAAAAAAAATTATTTGGCCTATAATAGTCTAGAATATTAGTGCCCTCAAGAATTTTCCCTTTCAGAATAGGCCATTTAATCAAGTTAGCTAAAAAAAGTTTTTGAAACACTGATTCAATGGGTTATCCAAGGTTTTAAAAGGCATGATGAGTAGGCATATTTCTTCTTGGAAGAGTGTTTTGTAAATTCATAGGTTGATGCATTTGTTGTGTTGGACTAGGTTATTGCACTCATTGTGCATGTTACATCTACTAATAAGGTTGTTGGTTAGGATTTATTTAAAAATGCAACATAGGTTGAATAAGTGATGTTTACACCATTTTGACATGTCATGATTCTATTACTCTATTACCTACAATAATCTTATTACAATTGAATTACTTAGGTTTGTCATAGCTTTTAGCCTAGGTTTATCATGATGTTTGTGCTTAGACTAGACTTTGATTTTGGCCATTGTTTTAGTTTTGGTTATGGCCCTAATTGAATGAGGCAAGTTTAATGGTCCCTTTGCTAATCAAGGATATTTTAATTACCAAACCTTTTTCAATGATCCCTTTGAATGTGTGTGCATAATGTAACTCCAGATTGTAATATATCTTGCTATGTAGATTTTTGGTAAACATAATAGCTAATTGTTTATCTAGTAGATTATGGGTAAATCACCTTGCAAGGGTTCTCCATCACTACAAATAGCTTGTGAAGCTTTCATTGACCTTTTATTTGGATTGTGTTAAGTCTATCAATGAAATCTCATGCTTGAGATTGTAAGAAAAGTGTTGCATGAACTTGTTTGAGAGTTCATTATAATTAGATACTAAATTCTTTGGTAACTTTAGAAACCATTCCAATGTTTTCCTTAATAGGCTTCATGAAAATAACAACAAAAGGTATATGTTTCTATAGGCCTCTAGTTGGCATGCAATAAATAATTCCATTAAATAGGCCCTGAGGTCACCTTTACCCTTGTATTTATCAAAATTTGGTGGTTCATACCCTGGGGGAAATGGTATTTGTAAGTACTCCATGTTGAAAGGGTAAGATAACACATCATCCAACTTGAAATTTTTGGTTTATTCCCTTAATTGAATGAGGGTAATTGATCCTTCATTATTTGTAGCTCTTATTTGCAAAAAATAGTGGGAATATTGACATGTTGAGGTAATGGTTGGGTAGTCAAAATTGGATTACTTTAACTACGCTAGAGTGGACTTATTTATTGGAGAATGTTAGATTGGTTATGGAATAGATTAGGAATATGCATACAAGGATTAGGGTGTAATTTTTGACATTGAATGTACTACAATATGATATTCTAGTTGGGATTGGGTATTTAGGCCTAATGTTGGGAATACTATAGTTGGAATGGAAGAATATGGCCATACTTCACCGATTGAGGTTAAATATGGATATGTTACTGACTAGTCATACCTTGTTAATGGATGAGGACTTATGAAACAATATCCTATCATTAAACTTGTGGCACATTATACACAAAAGGTAATTGTTACCTAATAGGTACTTAAGGAACATTAGAATCAATTGGTTACACAAATACCTATTAGGAAGTGGATGCATGTTGGATATTTGAAAATTTTCACTGACTAATACTTAGATGTTATTGGTTAGACATCATTTGGTTTTGGATTGGCATTTTAGTCTATGACTAAAGAGCTATGTTTATTATTACCTGGTAAAGTGGAACATTGGTTTCCCCTATTGAGGTGGTAATATGTTTTGCCTCTATTATGGAATATTACTCATCACCTATTGGGGTGGATTAATATTCATCACATTATATTATGGCATGGCTTTGGTCATTGGTTGACTACTTAATCCTTGTTGTTGGGTGTTAGAAGAAGCAACTAGTTGATGATTAAAGGTACTTGGTTGAGGTTGGGAATTAAAAAATCCTCCTTAAGTTTGTAGACCACTCATAATGTTAATCAAAGGCACATTTTATTATTGACTATTGCTTTATGTGCTAACACCATTTTGTTCTAAATTGGATGTTACTTGTGTATTATCCATTATGTTTTGCTCATTATTCTACATAGAAGCAGAAGACACTTTCTTGATTGTTGGGGTATTGAACATGTTTTCTATTGAAGTGTTTTGCATAACTAGGTCAAAACTCTAATTTTCTTCTCTAGTCAACTCAAGTAAGACTCCTATAGAATAAAGTGACCAAATAAGTGGTGAATTTGACATGGACATATTATTAAAGTTATGGCTAGCTTTTGATATGTCTTTTATGTTGTCTATATTTGAAGGAAATGGTCTTCTATGAGGCTTCTTTGCATGACAGGCATACACAGATCTTGATATGGCATTGGTATAATGGAATTAGGATTTTGTATAAGAGGAATGTTTATTATAAGACACATTATAAGGCCTTCTTACTAGACTTGGAAAGTTGTCATGGGGAAAATATACTAGAGACTGAGCCCCTACATCATAGATTGATGGCATTATATTGTAATAAGGTTATTGTTGGATGTTTTTTGAAACCATAGGTATGTTAGCTAAATATAGGGTCATTTATTATTGATATTGCTTTGTGGAAGGAGGCATGGTAACCAAATAATTGGTCAAAGGATCTTAACTCTATTTCACTATTTGAGTTTTGTAAGGTGGATAAAAATCTGCTTCCTAAATGACGTCATTTATAAAAGGGTTTTGAATAAAATCCTATTACATGAAAACATTTCCATATCATGGATTGTACATAGTTCCAATACATTTATATTGATCCATGGTCAAATCCATGATAAGTGTTTCATAACAAGATCAGATAAAGTTCTAAAAATTCTAAAAATATATGTCTAAAAATATAAAGAGGTTCAAACTCTATCTAAGTTGATCAGGGATGGAGTTGTATCTCTAAAAATTTTGATACAAAGACTTGGTATAAACAATATAACATAAAATTTATAATGTTAAATGTCTTATATAAACAAGATCAAGTAAAATGAACTAAAGAAAAGATGCCAAAGTCTAGGTCCCAAGATATTCCAAATAGATCTAAACTAGGAAAGGTAAAAGAGTTGTTAGGACTTATGGCCAAATGCAACATCAAAAGTTTGGATCAAAACAAGGTTGATGCTATGAATTTTGGCCAAACAAGATGTCAAAAGCTAGACTTGAAACAAAGGATAATATTAATATAAAAAATATGGAACACTATGGCATAAACAAGGAACTTGATTTTATACATAAACATGATCAAATTGGTATAAAACACAAAACAAAAGGCACTTTGAAGATGGATTGATTCTGTCAAATATAGGCACAAATAATTTAGTTTCTAAATTTTGAGTCAAAAATTAACTTTAGTTATGCAACCCAAAAGAGAAAGATATGTGTATAAACCCCTATAAAACAAGGCCTAAATATAAATCAATCAATGTTTGGATCTAAACTTGTAAAATTTAATAAAAGACTCAAATTATGAAAACTAGGGTTTTAATGACCAACAAGCTAGGAAAATTTTAACAACATGACTATGCTAAACAAAGATCCAACAAGACACAAATTATTGGTTTCAAATAATGATAACTTGGACACAAGACAAGACAAGTCTTTTGAAATAATTTAAGCAACATAATGGCATTATCATTCCTAAAAGATATTACAATGATTTGTTTGAAGGACTTCTAAGGCACAAGACTTGAAATTATCTGGGTTGAATAAGATTACCCATCTCAATCAAGTATCATACTTAACATTTTTAACTCAAAAGTTTTTAAAGTTAAATCAAAGTAAAAATAGATGGCATAACACCTCCTCAAATAATGGATTAATGTAGATAAACTAACTTGTTCATGACATGTTATAAACAATAAAGTTTTATATTCAACATACCAAAAAATAAAATAATAAATGACCAAAATACAACTAATTATAATCATCTTAGATCATATCAAAGTGTGTCAAGTGGGGTTAAATTAAAATTACAAGTTACAACCATCTAGATTAATCTCAAGTGTGTCTAACATAAGAGAAGCATCATGTTAATTGAGTTCATACTGATCAAATTATCATGCAAGGGTCTATTCCTTTGGATGATGATTCCATCTGTATACTACTTATTGGAATCCCTTGGTTGACTAGACTTGACTCAAGCTTTCAATACTAAAGGAGAGGTTAGCCTCTCCACCCCCTAGCTCTAGCAATATGTGTACCCTAATTTATATACCTTACCATGGAGCAGGGTTGGAACACTACCAATTGATGAATCCCTAGGTCAATGCTTCCCTAAAGAACTTGTGAGAGGTAATGACATCTCATTCACAAGACAAATTTCATGAAAATGAAATACTATTAGAAAGACATTAGTGTTACTTTTAGATCACCCAATACTATACAGGTTTTAGGAAGAGCCTATACAACTTTCTTTCTATGCCTTGGACTAGGAATAAATGTAATTAAAAGGATATTTTGATCACCCAAGTTACATATAGGGGATGGGGGGAGAGAATACATGTGATATTATTTTTATGAAAATCAACAAACAACAAATAGTTTGCAAGCAATTTTGAGTGAAGTTTAATTTTAGGCACTAAATTGAAATGTGATGATGTTCTTTACTTGGCCCCTTGGCTTAAGTGTGAAATATTGAAATAATTTCACAAAAAATAGCTACATAAAAATCATTTATGTTTGTTTTAATCCCAAAACCCAAATGTTACATATTTAACCTAAGTTTGTTTTTAAATACCAAAAATAAGTGTTTAAGACTTAAGCCTATTGTAGATTCATTTTAAACACCAAAATATAAATGTGTAAGATATAACATGTTCATTTCAACACTAAAATGAAGTGTGACTGATTTAGCTAGATTCATTTTAAAATCTTAAAATGAAATGTTTCTTTAAACAAAACTTGAAAATTTGTTCTCAAATCACATCTTGGACCTACAATTATTAGATAGTATCCTTATACTTTGAATCACTTTTGATTGTGAGCAAATGAACTTTGGAAAAAGATCTCTCAAGTTTTACTTTTGAACACATAGTGACTATGGTCAATCAAAAATGACTGATGCCAATTCAAGGAAACCAATGATGATCAATCTTGAAGAAAACTGATGTTGAACATGAAGAACCAATGTCAATTGATTAAGACCATCATCAATCACCTATAAACCCATAGGTAAAAACATAACAAAGTAAAGAATTAGGTTAGGTAATTATTATCTAAAAACTCAATAAAATCTTAAACTCAAGGATTAGATAGAGAGTTTAAAATCTACTGGAGAATAGAAAGAATGAACCTAAATGCTAAAAAGAATTAAAATGTAATCTTAGTAAATCATGTTTTGCCCTACATGTTGATCAATGATGGATATTGTTGTAGAATCAATTTACACGTTTAGATAGGGTTATTTAGGCTCTCTCCAATTGAGTTACACCATGGAAGATATAACATGTTAATTTAAACACCAAAATGAAGTGTGAGTGATTTAGCTAGATTCCTCTTAAAATCCAAAAATTAAATGTTTCTTTAACCAAAGATTAAAAATTTGTGCTCAAATCACATCCTCGACCTATAATTATTAGATAGTATCCTTATACTTTGAATCACTTTTGATTTTGAGAAAATTAAATTTGAAAAAAGAGATCTTAGGTTTTACTTTTGAACACACAGAGACCATGGTCAATCAAAAATGACTGATGCTAGTTCAAGGAAACCAATGTTGATTAGCCTAAAAAAAATTGATGCCGGTCATGAAGAACCAGTGTTGACTGATTAATACCATCTTAAATCACTTGTGAACCCAAAGGTAAAAACATAACAAAGTAAAGCATTAGGTTAGGTAATTATTAGCTAAAAACTCAATAAAATACTCAAGGAAAGGATTAGATATATAATTTAAAATCTAATGGAAAATAGAAAGAACAAACCTGAATGCTAAGAAGAATTAAAATGCAATATTGGTAAATCATGTTTCACCCTACATGCTGATTAATGATGGTTACTATTACAGAATGAAATTTCACCCTTGGATAGGGTTCTTCAGGGTCTCTCTAATTGAGCTACACTATGGGAACAACCCCAGGCTATGGGTCACCTATGGTGGGGTTTGAGCTCTGGATAAGGTTGACTTCCTCTTGATGGATCACTCAAACTAATGATACTACTAAGAAAAGGGTTAGAAAAGGGTAAGTAGGGATCCTAATAAAGATAAAAAGGTTATGCACCTAATTTAAATGAGAACTCACATAAGCATGAAGTAAATACTGAGGAAGTATAAGACAATACTATCTCACACAATCTCAAAAAACTAGCTAGTTGCATTAATGTTTTATAAATTAGGTTTAGGAAGTAATGGATGAAAGAAAAGAGGAGTTTTAAGACTCATTTAGAGCTTGCATTAATGATATAAAAAACTAACTTGGACCTGAAAATAACTTCAAGACACATTATAAATGAGAAAGAAAGAAAGACAATGGGCATGAAAGATTCTCCTTCTCAATGCCATCATGCACAAGATTTGCTACACACAATTTAGAGGGGAAAGATAGGTAAAGAAAGTATTTATTGATTCAAGAGGTCTTTCATACAAATTTTGACATGATCTAACCTTATAAAATGAGAGTCTTTACTCTTTAAAATTGAGAGAGAATTTCTTATCAAAAGTGAGAGAGAGTCACAATGGAGAAGAAAATACGAGATATAGGAGAAAGGGGAGAGTGGGGGAGCACACCATACAAGATCATTAATTGAGATACCACCACCTTTTAATGAATGATCAACCATATTTTGATCAAATTAGGACATAATTTATCATAGACAAATTAACCTTTATTTATCTTGATATCCTTTGAGATCTTTGAAAAACATATTACAAGACAAAAATGTGTTTTAAATGACAAGTCATATTCTTGCTAAGAAGGAAAACCCTTAGAGATCTCCTAAAAATCCATTAAATGATCTAATTTTTCTTCTAACCACTATATCTCCATCTTTGGACTCTACACCATCTTCTACTTGGCTTTCTTATAAGGACAAAATCTTTATATCCATTAACCTGACTGAACCATGACTATGTCTGCTTTAGGTAGATGAATATTCCTATTGGATTTTGGATGATATGACTATCATATTAATGCCTTCACATGTTATTTACTGCAACCCTTAGACACATATATACTATATATGAAAACCAAACTCAATTATTGGTTTTCTTATAGTCTTAATATTGATGAAATGAAGCTTGGTGGGTGTTTGATCTCACTTTGATAATAATTACCACCTTTTTGTATATATTAGGTCTAAAAGACCTATTATGCCTTTATATATATTTAATGGTGATTCTCAATCCCTAAAATATCCATTTTGGTTTAACCTAGATCATCCTCAAACTGAGCTCTTATGCATTTTCTTACCTAGGTCAAAAATAACTTTATCAACATCCACCATAAGTCTCCTGGGCTCATCTTTGTTCATTGGTCATCAATTTATTGACCTTGCTCACACCATTGATATTTATTTGTATGAATGAATTTGAGACATATATTTTATACTAGCTTAACATTCATAAGACACTTATCACCCATGCATTTGATCTTAAGATTTGTTGACATTTTGACCCACTGCTTGCCATAAGATCTGCTTTGTATGAGTGAACATGCTTCATTGATCTACCTAAACCCAATGACTCAATCTTTTCATACATGCCATTCGATCTACTTTGTATAATTAATCACACACCATTAATCTATTTTGACCCACTTATTCTATCTTTATCCATGCACCATTGGATCTAATTTATGTAATTGATCATGCACCATCAATCTACTTGGACCCATTAGCTTTGTTAGTCATCACATGCCATTAGATATTATCTGAGCTTCCATGACTTAGACACTTGTTAGCTCTATTTTCACTATTTTGAATCCAAATAACTATTTTATAAGGCTTGATCTTGGTATCACCTCACATGTCTTACTTTTTAAGGATTTTTAAATCAAAATGGCTAATTATTGTAGCTTTAACTTGCTGTCCCTATGTATGTTTCATTCTACTTATTCAAATTTAAGAACTTAGATGTTGAGATACACAACTCATCAAGACATGAAATTTTCAGAGAATGTTCAAGGAATGAAAAACACTATGTCCATGCAACTCTTTGACCCTAGTTAACTTTTCAAGTGTATTTATCAAACATGTATCCAAATTGATCTTTTTATTTTTTCATGACATGTTGTGATAGTTTGGTCCTTCTATACTTACTCTTGTCATCTTTTGATCTATCAAATATTTGAAGAACTTTTTAAACTTCATTCCAACCTACTCTATGCACTCTAAATGTCATGAACACTATGAAAACCTATTGGATCTTCTTCCCTTACAACTCTAGGCCTATTTCAAGACTTGATTTTTAAATATCAATAAAACAAACTTTAAGATTTATTAAAGTGGTTCAAAATCTTTGTAAGTGACATTTAATCTTATTCTTCATTATTTGGTCACCCACTCAATTAGGAACTCTATTTAGTTGATCACTCCATACCAAGACCTCTATAAATTGATCCATTTAAGCAAATTTCCATATGTAGGCTAACACTAGCCAACATTTCTAGAAACATCTTTGGATTACATGCCTCTTATACAAGAGACTAGTAGCCTTGAACTGATCCATTAGGCAAACAAAGTCATAGTCTTTTCTCTTAACTTATCATCAAAATGATACAAGTCTTCCCCTTTTCTAGAAAACCTTCACTTGAAATGATAAGGACCAAAAATAAATAAAATAACAACTCTAACCAAGGCACTTATTGAAAGGGAAACACAAAACTAAAAGGAAAAGTGCTCAAGGCACTTAGAGGAAAGAATAGAAAACTACTCTAATATGTTACAATATCATACAATAGCTAAAAACTCTACTAGTAACAAGGCTTTAAATGAATGCTACTAAATGGGATGGGTAATACCTCTCCTTCCAATTGGGTAAGTTGAAAATCATTATGTTATTTCCATCCATGGATTAAATGAGGACCATTATAAAAGCTATAAAACTTGGCATGGCTGCCTAGATTGGCCTTATTTGAGTCCCATTTAAGGACTAGGTCCCCTTCTTTGAAGTCCCTTGCTATGGCTCTCTTGTTAAAGGATTTATTGACTTGAGCTTGATGTGACTCTAATGTCTTCATTATAAAGTCCCTAGTTTCTTCAAGATCCATGAGCTCTATCATCCTCACATTCATAGGCTCACTCTCCATTAACTCAAGATGATGGGATAACTCCAATGTAGGTAGTTCAAAAGAAATGGGCAATTTGGCTTCTCTCACATTAACTAAAACATATGGAAATTTGCAAATGGTATCTTTTTGAGTCACTCTATTAGCCCTTAGGGATATCCTTAGTTTTGTATGCTAGGCTCTCTAATTTTCCTCCATAGTTCTCTTGATAATCCTTCACAAGTTCTTATTTGTGGAATCTACCAATTCATTACCTTAGGGGTAGTAATTGGAGGATGTACTGATGTAGATGACCATCTTGAATTCCCATTCACTTGTTTACATGCCAAAAAATTATAAATAATTATCTAAAATTATAGTAGCTGGGACACTAAACTTGGTTATTATGTTATTATAGAAGTCTAATATTGCTATTTCATTGCCTTATTTCAAGGCAATTACTTCTACCCACCTAGTGAAGTAGTTAGTTATAGTGAGTACCCATTTATGTCCTAAAATTAAAGTGGATTTATCATTCTTGTGAAGTCTATCCCCCATTTCATAAAGGGTATCTCCACTTGAGTTGGTTTTAGAGGAAGGCTAATAATTTTTACTTTTTTGCAAATAAAGCACACTTCTAGCATTTTCTAACCCATGTATAGGCATATTTGAAAAGCTTGGGCCAATAATAACCATCCCTCATTATTTTTTTTATTTTCCTTAGAATAAAATGGAATCTTTCAAATCCATCATGAAACTACTCCAAACATTTTGCCACTTGATCATCATTTATGCACCTAAGGAGTACTCCATTGAGGTCCCTTTTAAATAAAACCCCATTAGCCAATGCATAAAGTATGTATTGAAGCCTTAAATATATTATTTTATCTCTATCCAAACCTTGAGGGAATTATCTTATCATAAATAAATGCATCATAGATTAGAACCAACTATTATGACATGGAGGTGTATTTATATATGAATTGTCTTGTGTCACCAAAACAACTTCTTTCTCTTCTTGAAGGTCATCCACCATATGCTCACATAAGACTTTACCTCTTATTATCTTGGTGAATTTTATTTCCACATCATATTCCATGACCTTGGTAATCTAGCTTGTTATTTTCTCATTTAAATCCCTGTTGAGGAGAAAATCCATCACTCCAAGATGAGACACCATAAGATGAACCTTACTATTTAAGAGCATTAGTCTGAACGTTTTGAGGCTCCTTAAAGATGCAATAGACTTCTATTATATAAATTTGTAACTCACCTCATATCCTTCCAACCCTTGACTAAATAAGGAAATTGGTTGCTCAAGTCCTTCATCATTCTTTTGCATCAACATAGTTGATATGTTGTCAACATTAACAATGGTATACAATATAAATTCCTTTGAGAAATCAGGATTCATGAGTGAGGGTGCTTGGGTAATGAATTGATTGATGGCCTCAAACATTTATTTACCTTAATTTGACCAAGAAAACACTTGGGTCTTCTTCAGCATGGTATTGATGGGTTTGATTAGGTTTCTAAAACCAAGTGTGAACCTTCTCATTAAGTTTATTTTTCCCAAGAAGCTCTGGATTATTTTCTTGTGCTTGGGTAAAGATAGTGCTAAGATATTACTTATTCTATAAGTTTTAATGGATAATCCCTCCCTTGAGATAATGTGACCCAAAATTTTTCCTTCATGAATAGAAAACACACATTTCTTGGGATTTAAAGAGATCCCATACTCTTTGTATCTTTCAAAGATCAACCTTAGATTATATAAGTGTTTACTAGCTTTCTTAGAGAAAAATGTGATGTCATCCAAGTATACCAGTACCATTTGATTCAAAAACCCTTAGAAATCCATGTCTATGGCTCTTTAGAAAGTGGCCCCACAATTTGACAATCCAAAAGGCATCTTTTGGTAAGCATATGTGCCCCACTTTATGGTGAAGGCAGTCTTATGTTGATCTTCTTCTCTCAACAACACTTGGTTGTAACCTGAATACCCATCCAAAAGGTACAAAAAATTTGAACTAGAAACTATCTAAAGTTGTTCCATGGATGATTAAGGGGTAGTTATATTTCAAAGAGACCCTATTTAGATCCCTAAAGTCAACACACAATCTAATTTCCCCACTCTTCTTCCTTATAGGTACCAAATTGGCTACCCATAAGGAGTGATTAATGGTAAAGATTATATTATATTAAATTAATTTGGTCAATTCTTTCCTCCTAATCTCTTTAATTTTAGGGTTTATAGGCCTCTGCTTTTACTTGATAGGTTTGGCATTAACCTCTAGTTCTATAGTGTCTTGGGCTAGTTTGGGATCAAATCCTTTCAAGTCACTATATTCCCAAGAAAAAATGTCTACATATTATTTACAAATTTATATGAAATCATGCCTTTCATCTTTAATGTTTACATTTCCAGGATTGAAGATTTTGTCTTTGAGGATAATAACTCTTTCATAATTCTCTTCGTTAGTTGACATCATAGCTTTATCTCTCCTCATATGGTCTCCATAGAAAATACCTTCAAGTGTGACAAGCCTTTGAGGAATCTTATTAGATATTAATTAAAATATTATATCTCTATATTAATGTTAAAACTTTTCCTAGTTTATGGAGGAGAACCATGCTTCTTGTTGCAAGAAACATGCAATTTGCTTGTCATTCTCAGAGACCTACTAATGAGCTTCATTTTATGGCACTGATGACCTTACCACCACTTTGAAATGTGGCTATACTTTTTTATTTTTAAACTAATTTTGGATATCAAATTGAGCTACCATAGCTACCAACCTGTCAGCATGTTCATTTTAGTTCCTTGGTGTTACTTGGATGTTAAAGGCCTCAAAATATTTAGTTAGGTCTCACACTCATGTTTATAAGACTTCATCAATATATTCTTAGTAATATTTTAGCCTCTAACCTGGTGCATTATTAGATCTCTATCTTGATAACCTTGTAACTACCTAATCCCTCTCTTACCAACCCATTAAAGGCCATGGATAAGACCCTCATACTATATATCTTAGTAAGAGTAATTGAATTAGAACATGTAAGAAGAGAAATACTTGTCGTTAGAGGGGGGTTTTAGCATTGCACCTCCACCCACTCCATGTTTGTTCCTTGAACCATCAAATAATAATTTCTATAAGCCACTAGGACCTTCCTAAGGTCTAATGGGAATGGCATGGACTGATTCTCTTTATGTAAGAAGTAGACACCCATGTCCCTCTATTCAACTCCTTCCAAGGGATTAACAAAATGATTGTCATTCCATAGTTCATCTAAGAACATGTCTAGTATCTTCTCAAGGTGAGTGTTTAGTTCTTGACCAACTATAAATTCATCCTCATAAAAGATGGTGTAATTGAGTTTTATTCTATCTATCCTAGATGTTTAATGTGGAATTGTGTAATGGGCTTAGCCTTGATAGACACTTTGGTCCCATATCTTATTCTAAATTCCTTGTATGTTCAATCTACTGCTAGATATCCTCCATTATTTGTTGTGAATAATTTAGATAAGCATACTAAAAAATGAGGAGGCACATCAAGGATCAATACATCTTGAACCAATAGGATACTAAGACAAGAATTTAGGTTTAAGTTGAGATCTCTGATGATACCAGATGACTTGGTGGAAGATCCATCTAGCTACAACACTCCCTTAAATTGGGGCTCATAACTTATACTAAGATAATAAAATATGGACTTTGGTATTACTGAGATGCCATCCCCACTATCTACCAAGAAATTTTACACTAAAGAGTCACCAATGATTACTAAAATGTAGAAAAGAGGAGGTTTGACTACTTTAACCGGTTGCCTTTCATTTGGTACTTTGGTTGCATTGGTGAGAACCACATTCTCCTTGACTAGTGTTTTTTTAGAAATATTAATCTTTGATAATGCTTCTTGGAAGATGTCTACCTAATTAAGCATGGAGATCATATTGTACATTGGCACATTCACACTAGACCTTTTCATTTATTCCACAATGTTGATGGGTGAACCACCAACCTTTGGTTGTACTATAAGAGCCAAAACTATAATTTAAGTTTGAGTTTTGGAGAATAAAGACATTCACCTAATTTTGATTCCTTGAAGCTATTAGAACCTTTAGAATAGTAATAGGTTCTTTTGTATTTGATATTGAAGGATTAATGGTAGGAAGCTCTTTGACTACTTCTAGATTACCATGCATGTTTCTTCTTTTGAACCTTGTATTTGCTATAATTGGAATGTATGCTTGACCAAAACTATCCTACTTATTAAGTGTATAAAACTCTTCTTGCTCATAATTCATCATTTTAGTACCCAACTAGCTTGGTCTTTGATCAAGGCTTGGACCTTGTTGAGGCTCTTCTAGTTTTGTCATCATGGGCACCTCTGTGTTCTGAGCCATAAGAGCTTGATTGCACCCATAATTGGTAGCTTGTTACCATTGATCATTGAAAGCTTAATTGAAATTAGTGGTTATAATAATAGATTTCCCAAAGGAATGATTTCAAGGCATGGTACCCTTAACTTTTTGAGTAACATTATTTTGAATGGGGACCTAAGTATTGGAAGTTCTTATAATATTTGGATTGTAGTTATTTTACCTAACATAGGTAGGTTTCCCTTATCCTTGGCTTTGACATTGGCCTTAGAATTTTCCTTTATAGGATAGCCTATTTTATTGATAATATTATTATTGAGGTGGATATGAGGCTTGGCAAGGCCTATTGAAATCTTGATGCCTCTTAACATTAACTAGTTCATTTCACAATGATTGAAACATGCTCTTAAGCTCTTGAAAGTTCTTTTATTCTTTTGAATCACTAGATTGACTAGTGGAAGCCTTTTCTTTCTTAGGTGAGGGTATAGTAATAAATGTAGGAACAAGAGGAATGATAGAAAGAAGAGAAATATAAATAAGGGGGGCTCTAATCTTAGGGAACAAAGGCATTGGTGGTCTAGGTGTAAGCTTGCCAACCTGTACTAGACAAATTTCTACTCTTATTTCCACCTAATATGCATTTGGTAATGTGTTTCATCCCATGGATTAGATCATTACTACAATGTCACTATTTAGGGCCTTTAAATATTATATAATTGTAAAGTTAGAGGTAGAATCAATAGAGACTAGGATTCTATCTCAAGTCTTTTGGAACCCTGTGTTGAAGTCTTGCATAACTTCATGAGGGGATCTTTAAATAATGGTTAATTGTTCTATCAGTGAAAAATGGTCACTTTTATCTTCAAATATATTACACAATGCATATCCTAACTGATCCCTTGTCATAATTAAATTAAGAAAAGGCTTCTATACAAGTATAAGGCTTTTCCTTTGAAAGAGAAGGATAATAACCTAATTTCCACATTTTCCTAATTGATATCATGAATATTACAAAACTTAGCTACATCTATGAGGTGATCAAAAGAGTTCATAGATTGGTCTCCAATAAAATAAGGGACATTTTTAAGAGCTTCTACTAGAATAAGATCATAATGAGGGAGCTCTAGAGAAGTTTGGACATTAAAGACATAAAGGGGAAAGATTTAGGGGCTGCCATGGAAATGAAAGGGTTTAGCAAACATCTTCTTGCTGAAGTAGGCTTTAGAATTGACTTAGGAACAATGTTGCCTTTATATGGGTGTGTATTAGTAAATATTAATCTTTTAACTAAGTTTAAAGGAAATTCAACAAATTCAAAGGGAATACCTCTAGAATATGACCTTGTATTCACCTTTGGCATGAGATATAGTCACTGCTCTACTACCAAAAAGTTGGATCTTCTTTTGGAGTCACCAAATTTTGTTACTTGGAAGTTATAACTGATGCAAATTGATCAAACTATCATCAAACTTTGACCAATCTTATTTTAAATGAATTAAGTCCCACTAGGCATGCTAAAAAATATTGTAACATCAATTTTCACCCTTGTATAGGGTTATTTAGTCTCTCTTTATTACACTATGAAAACAACCCCAATCTATGGGTCACCTATGGTGGGGTTAGACCTCTGGAGAAGGTAAGATTCCTCTTGATGGATCACCCAAACTAATGCTACTACTAGGAAAAGGGTTAGAAAGGGGTAAATAGGTCTCCTAAGAAAGTTAATAAGTTGATGCACCAAATTCAAATAATAACTCACATAAGCATGAAATAAACACTAAGGAAGCATAATATAATGCTAGGTCACACAATCTCACAAAACTAGCTAGTTGCATAAGTGTTTCATAAACTAGGTTTAGGAAGTTATTAATGAAGGAAAAAAGGATTTTTAATACTCACTAAGAGCTTGCATCAATGACAAAAATAACACTAACTTAGACCTATAACTAATTTTAAGATACCTTATAAATGAGTAAGAAATAAGGATAATGGGTATGGAAGATTCTCCTTCACAATGCCATCATGCACAAGATTTGGTACACACAATTTAGAGGAGAGAGATAGGTAAATAAAGTATTTATTTATTCAATAGGTATTATATATAAATTTTTATAGGGTCTAACCTTATCAAATGAGAGTCTCTGCTCTTCATAATTGAGAGATAATTTCTTATCAAAAGTGAGAAAGAGAGAGTTAAAATGGGGAATAAAATAGGAGATATAAGATAAAAGGGAGAGAAAAGGGGAGCATGCCATTTGAGATCATTAATTGAGATTCCACCACCTTTAAATGAATGGTCAACCACATTTTGATCAAATCAAGACATAATCTGTCATAGAAAAATTAACCTTCCTCTGTCCTAATAGCCTTTGAGCTCCTTAAAAAACATACTAGAAGATAAAAATGTGTTTTGGATGATGATTCATGGTCCTACTAAGGAGGAAAACACATATAAATATCCTAAAAACCATTAAATTTTCTAATTAATTCCTCCAACCACTAGATCTCCATCTTCAGACTCAATGTCATCTTTTGCTTGGCTTGCTTATAAGGACAACATCTTTATGTCCATCAACCGGACTGAACCATGACTGTGTTTGCTTTAGGAAGTTTAATGTTCATATTGAATTGTGGATGATATGAATATCACATTTATGCCTTGGTATGCTCTTTACTATAATTTATAGACACATATCTACTATAGATGAAAACCAATCCCAATTATTATTTTTCTTATAGTCTTAATGTTGATGAAATGAAGCTCATTGGGTATTTGATCTTACTTTAATAATAATTTCCACCCTTTTGTATGTATTTGGTATAAAAGACCCAGTCTACCTCCATTGAGATCTAATGGTGATGCTTTATCCCTAAAATATCTATTTTATTTCAACCTAGATTTTCTTCAAACTTGGATCTTATGCATTTTCTTCTTTGGGTCAAAAATAGCTTCATTGACCTCCACCAAAGGTCTCTTGGGCTAGCCTTTGTTCATTGGACATAGCATTATTAACATTGCTTACACCATTGATATTTATATGTACAAATAGACATGATCCATATATATTTTTCTAGTTTAATATGCTTAAGACACTTGTCACCTATGCATTTGATCTTAGGATTGACTAACCTTTTGACCCACTATTCACCATTAGATCTACTTTGTATGAGTGAACATGCTTCATTGATCTACCTAGACCCACTGACTTGATCTTTGCCCATGCACTATTGAATCTATTTGGTATTATTGATCATGAACCATTAATATTTTTGGACCCACTAATTCTATCTTTTCTTATGTGCCATTAGATTTGCCTTGTACAATTGATCATACACTGTCAATCTTCTTGGACCCACTGGCTTTGTCAATCATCATGCACCATTAGATATTCTCTAAGCTTTCATGATTTAGACACTTCTCATTTTCACATTCACTCTTTTAAATCCAAATGATATTTTATGAGGCTTGAGATTGATGTCACTATGCATTTCTTACTTGTTAAGAATTTTTAAATCCAAATGGCTAATTGTTACATCTTTAACTTGACATCCTCGTGCACATTTCGTTTTGCTTGTTCAACTCTAAGGACTTAAATATTGAGATATAAAACTCATCAAGACATGAAATTTGTATAAAATATTTAATTCATGAAAAAAACCATGTCTATGAAAATATTTGGCCTTGGTTGATGTTTCAAGTGTATTTATCAAATTTGTAACAAGATTGATCTATTTGATTTTACATGATGTGGTATGATGGTTTGGTCCTTCCAGACTTGTTTTTATCATATTTTGATTTGTAAAATCTTTGAATAAATTTTAAAACTTCATGACAACATGATCTACGTACTCTAAATGTCATGAAAACTATGGAAACCTGCTAGATCTTCTTCCCTTACAACTCTAGACCTATTTTAAGACTTGCTTCTCAAAGATCAATAAAACACACTTTAAGCTTGATTAAAGTGTTTCAAAAGATTTGTAAGTGAAGTTTGATCTTCTTATTCATTATTTGGTCACCCACTCAATCAAAAACTCTATTCAACTGATAAATACATACCAAGACCTCTAGAAACTGATCCATCTAGGCAAATTTCTATATTTAGGCCAAAATTGGCCACAAGTTACATAGAATTGAGCTCAGTTGGGCTAAGCCAATAATAATAAAAAATAATTGATGTAGATTAGACCTGACTGATCTCACTCTCTATGTAGATTCAAGATAATTCAAAAATTAAAAATGTGGAAAAATCAAAGATAAAACTACAAATTTGAAGTAATTTAAGCATTCAAATGTCAATTTCTAGGTTAAATCTTCATTTCCTTGTTATGTGGGGTGCATACAATCCCACTGAGCATGCCATTTATGATCAAGGAATCCAAGAAGGTTGGTTAGATCATATGCTAGATTCACAATGAAAGAAATCAAAATGTAAACAAACACATTAGCATGCATAACACTATCTTTCCTAGATCAAATGGAGGAGTATGGTAATGAAAAATAATTGACAAAGATGAAATAAAATGAAAGACAAATAACCTTTATTACCTTCCTTGAATGTTCTAAGATATTTATTCATTTGGTTTGCTTAGCTTGTTCTCAATAAATCTTTGGAAAATGAAGTTGTGTGGCTCCATATCCCTTTGGCACCATGGTTGGTTTAGCTTTGGCTTGATGTTTTCTCAAAGTGACTTGGATTGGAATTTTGGCATTATAACTCTATATCTTTGAATCATGTACCAAATCCTTCATTATAAAATTACTATGTCCAATCTCTCATAAATGAGAGGCAAATTATTATATTTATAAGTTTTATTAAAATATTTTTGAATGGGTTCAAACATCACCTTAGTTCATGAATTAACCCCAGTAGATTTAAAAGGTGTCCAAACCTCATTGTCAGCATGAAATAGGCATGGGTGAGATATTTTAGAATTTAGACAACTCACAAAAGGTAATTATGAATTTCTAGGATATTCTTTGATTTTTGAATTTCTTTTTTGATAATTCATTTAATTTATCTAGGTTTATTCAATTTGGCATTTGATTAGGTTTTATATGTTAATTAATTATGTTTAGGGATTTTAGCATTTTTTAATATTTTAATAATGTCATGGGTGTATTTTATCTATTTAATGGATTAATAGGCCAAATGGCATGTTATGAAGCCAAATTTAATATGTTTAGTGATCTTAGGCTTGATTTGTAAAGGTTGGTAAGAATCAATCTAAAGTATAGTATGAAGTCATTGGTGGCCACTTTTAGGTGTTTGAACTTATGATCATAGACTATTGTACCAAATGGTTTAAAGTAGTTGTAACTAAAATAATCATTATCAATGAAGTCATCAAGTTTTTTTGAAAAAAACATAACTACCCATTTTGGGGTCTCCATCTCTTTGTTATGTGATAGTGGACCTACCTTTCAATCCACATAATTCATGGAATGGGCATACGATAATGGGATCATGCTAAAGTTCACATCCAATCACTACCCATAAGGGAATAGATTGGCAGAGTCCACTAATAAAAATTTGATCAACACCATTAATAAATTAGCTGGATAAACTCCCTAAGAATGGAATGCATTACTATTCACCCTATGGGTAGACTACACCAGGTATAAATAATCCCTGAAAATCTCTCCATTCCTTTTAGTTTATGGACTGGATCCAATCATGTTGGTCATACTTTGACTATTGACTTATAAGTTTATGTAATAATTCATAGAAATGAATGATAAGTTAGATTCTATATTCTTCAAGGTAATTTAATTAAAGGAAGCCTAGGATAAATCTATGTTAAGATTTATCAAACACCAAGATATAGTCAAAATGTGGTTATATAAGAGGGTAAAGGTTAAGAACTTCAAAATCTCTAACCTAGTCATAATGTGGGATAAGACTCTTGATAAGAAGAGCCATTATTTAAAATTTGATCCCCTATGGATTGGGCCATACCAAATATAGAAAATATTGGTTTGGAATGCCTTCTATATCAAGGATCTTGAGGAAATGAGCAACCACTTCTATTAAACAAGCAATTTTTGAAACACTTTTTTTATCAATTGTTCCCTCCAATGTAGTTTTTGAGTAATCCAAGTAGAGGTGGTAATGTATGCATTAGATAGGTTTTTTTTTGTTGTATATTTTCTTTAATTATGTGTTTTTATTTGATTTTCATTCATCCCCTTGGCTCTTTTTTATTTTTTATTGTTCTTCTAATACCCAACCCTGTTAGTAACTACTCTAGATGATGGCTGAAGCCCAGAAGGATTATTGAAAAGTAGGAAGACCTAAGTTGGAACCTTATATCTAAGCCAGTCAAGGGTTGTAATTGAATTTTTTGGCATTTTATACCTGAGAGGAAAATGAATCTAAAATAAATAGATGGATTTTATAAAAACCCACATCCTATTAAATTCACCAATCTACACTCAATATAACATCTCAAGAAAATATTAGATTATCTAAGAAAATAAAATATTGGATGGGTATTCAAATATTCCTCATCATCCATTCACCCTTATATTGGTCCTAAAACCTAAATGGATCAAACTAATAAATGATAATATTTTAATAGGGAATCCTATAAAAAGATAAGAAAATAATTTAGAATTTAAATTATGAGTCTACCTTGAAAAGGTTATACAGGCAATATCCACCATAGGATTTTTGTCCTAGTGGCAGTAGAGAAAGGTCATGAATGGGACCATAGGGATATTTATTATGGATATGGATGCTCATCTAGTATCATAGTAATACCCCAACCATCTACCCTCCAATCTATGAATTCATCACTGCCCTAGATGAAGATTGATAACTAGTCTAGCCTCTGTTGTATAAAATCTAGTATTGAATGGAAATGAAAATAAATTCTTACATATATTAGTGGAAATATATAAGATGAAATCTCAGTATGCCATTTTATATTATGAGACTTTAGTGCCTTGTCTTTTCTATTTTGAGTAAATGTCCCTCTTATAATCTTTGATTTATGTAAGGAGAGAAAATTAAATTGGTTGGGTTCTAAGTGTTGGTCATCACTTTCCCCATGGAACTCACCATTTTTTATGGAAAAAAAAACCCCATTTATTTGAAATGGGGGACCCATATAAAATAATAGGAACCATAGCTATAGGGTCCTTTCTTTTATTATTGTTAGTTTTTCCTGAGCTTAAATCCTTGAAATAATATGTCACCCTAATTTACTTGAGTGGAAACAAGATTAATTTATTTTTATGAATAAGGTACACTTATTATTTTTTGAATTAGGGTACTAACATTATAGATCTAGTTCTGATAGAAGTTTTGAGAGTCTCATTCCTTTCCTAGGGTAATAGACCCTTCACCCTTCACAATAAATCAAAATCTTAATGACATAAGAGTAAGTATTAAATGTATTGTGGACCCTTTTTGTTACTTAGAATTTTTTGTGGAAATAAGAAATCCCAGAAGATCCAACCCAATCAAAAGTTGCCATGTCATCAAAGTGTCATAGCATCCATTCCATGAACATGTCAAAGATGTTAGAGCCTAGGAGAGTCTATCCCAATCAAAGGGTGCCACTTTGACAAAGTGTCAGAATGGCTAATACCTAGACCTATTAGAGATGTTAGATCCTAGGAAAGTTAAGGCCAATTAGAGGTCACCATGTCAAAAAAGTATTAAAATGGATAGTCATAAAACCTATTAGATATTAGAGCTTAGAAGATATCATCCCAATTAGAGGGTGCCAATTCACTAAAGTGACATAGAAACTAGTACCTAGACCTATCAAAGATGTCAGAGCCTATGAGATCTTGACCCAATAATTGTGACATAAGTGTCAGAGTGGATAGTTCCTAGATGTGTCAGATATGTTAAAACTTAGGATAGCCTTGCTTGATTAGAAGGTAACATGTCACATAAGTGTTAGAGTAACCATTATTTAGAGCTATCATAAATGTCAGAGACTAAGAGATCCTATCTTAATTAGCAGGGGCCATATTTTTGAAGTGTCAAAGTAGCCAGTCCTTGGACCTCTCAGAGATGTTAGATCCTATGAGAGCATGACCCAATTAGAGGGAAAAACATTTAAAAAGTATTAGAGTGTAAAGTCCTTAGACATATCAGATATGTTAGATCTTAAGAGAGCCTAGCCTAATCAAAAGGTACTACATCACCAAAGTGTTAGAGTGTCCAATCCCTAGACCTATAAAAGATGTCAAAGCCTAGGAAAGCCTAGCCTAATCAAAAGGTTCCATATTTCCCATTAAGGCAAATGAAATATTCAACACCTAAGGATACAAAAGGGTAAAAATTAAGTGAAAATGAGGTTGGATAATAAATCAAAATGTTCCACATGTCCTTAAACATATACTCACCCTTATTAAAGGTATGACATAGAGAAAAAATCCATGCCTATGTAATAACTAGTCGTAGGAGGATCAATGAGCAGGTGACACATGTTAAAAAGTGGGAGTTAACCAAGAAACCTTTAAGGGACATCATTTTTTTTCCTACCATGTGTTAGGAATTATTGAAAATATAAATCTAGGCTTGATTAGACAAATTTAGAACATCCCATCACCATTTCTAAATTAGGCTAGTGGTGGAGGATCTTGGGCTCTAAATTTAACTCTTGATTTATAATTAAAGAGAGGAATCCATATACCAACTCAAATTTGAATTTTCATCAAGTGAGCCATCTAATACCATTAATGCATGGGTATGTATGGATGTATTTATAAAAGCCTAAGGAAATCCCACTAACAATTACCACCACGTATCTTTGAGAGCACTCCAACCCTTAGCTTTTTGATTCTTTAAAAGTACCCATGCATTTCATGCCTCCTATGCTTATCACCTACCTATTTACCATCTATCATACTATAATATCCACATCCTCTTCAAACCCAAAGGCCAAACCTTATAACTAGGATACCGTATTCCTAGTTGGCTTGACCAAGTTTAAGCACTACAATGACTTATTCAAATTAGTTGAAAAAGTGCCTAGAGACTTAGTCTTTTATGATGACCAATAATTATATTTTGAGGATGCCCTTTGGTCTTATAAAAATGCATACTTCACAAATATTTGGTTGAGATAGAGGCATTACCCTACACTAACTTATTTTGTAACCTCCTTCTCACTACCATCTAAATGTAGCATGGGGTCCATAACTGGGTATGTTCACCTAACTCTTAACACCAAATTGTAAATATATATAAGAACACTTATAAAGCATATAAATCCCTCTTGGACTACACCTTATCTTATGATGTAGTAGTGGTGAAGGTTTGGATGGAGACCTACCAAATATATTACATCTTTCATGATTAGGCTAAGAATCTAGATGTTAAATGGGTTAGCAAGGAGTATATAAATTCATACACAGTCTATAATTTATAGGAAGAAGTCTTCATAGGATTTATTCTACTCAAATAATTTTTTGGGGCCCAAGATAGCTTACACATAAAAAAACTATGGGTTCCCCTTATCCATATGATCCTCACATGCTCTAAAGTTATAAATATGGGAGAACTAGTCAACCTTAATCTAGTCAATTCCATTACATATGCCTGAGATGGGGGAAAATTCTATCTAGAAGATAGTGGTTAGGTAAGACTCCTTTTCCATAGTGAGAGATAATCTCCAACATTAGAACCCTAAGGGGATGATCATTTCTCACTTTTTGTGGCATTTGACTTTTATTAATATCAACTATGGTCATAAAGAAGAGGATGATGATGAGCTATAATTGGATGTTGTTGATGACTAGGAAGTATTGTCTTAGATCATGATAAAAAATAATAAGAAAAGAAAGAAAGATGTAGGCCCATATATTCCCACTCCATATCCCATTCAATCTATGGAGGATCTACCACTAAATCCTCCTACTATCTCTAGGAGGATTTTATAGGGCATCCTTCCACCTTCTCATCCTTGTGTTCCTCCATTGGCTCTTAATCCTCATGACCTAAATCTACCTCCACCTCTTATAGTCACTCTTCACACCCCAAATCAATGTACACATCCTCTATTAGCTCTAATAGTCTATTCATGTTAGATCTATAATCAGATTACTCAATGAAAAATAGTTAGGCACCTCAACCACCAACACCTTAACCCTAGGTTTCATAGTCCCTAAGGTTCTATATAACTAGTAATCTAAAGGTGATCCTAGAATAAGTATCTTGATAGTTTCTATAATAGGTTCCATCCATTACACCTCCCTTCTCTTCCATCTCCCTTCTAACCCTCACTCTTACCACTTTCCAACTCCTAATCCTAGTGCCCACAAGTTCTGCTCCACTCCCAAAAGCCCCTTAGGTGGTGCCTTATATTTTACCCATTACACCCACTCTATCATCTTCCCAATTACCTTTTTCCTATATCCTTCCAATCATCCTTACCTATTCATTCCCCTCTATTCCATCCAAGCCACAAATTGAAACCCTCCTGGTGCCTTCTTTGGGTGTGTCTTCAGTCTATGTATCATCAAGCACATATTTATCAATGAGCATGGATATAACCATTAGGAGCATATCATTAGTGTAGGGAAACATCCTAGTGCCCACTCTAGTCAACCCAATACCTCCCTCAATAGTTCTAGTTCCTCCACCATTGACCACTATGGTTCTTACTATACTTATAGGTCTTTCCACTACAACATCTAGTATTGACCTAGGAAAAAGGCCTAAGAATAATCATATGAAATTTCACACTATAACTAAAATTTTAATGCCTTCCACTCCAATAAAACCTCCTCTACCAGCCTTAATATTTATTTTTGCCCCAGCTACAACATCTTGGCACATTTTTCCCCATCTCCCACTTTCTATTATCGAGGTCAATATGGGATTTATCTTCCACCAACCAATATATTTCATGTTGGTTAATGACCTTATCTCAAGGGTAATTATTTTTTAAATGAACATGGATCATGAATAGTGATGGGCACAAAGTTTCCCTTGGGCCTTCCCTTTATTCTTCCTCCTTTTATTCTCATGCCCCCTTCACCTCTATTACTTTCCTCTTTCACCCCCTCCACTTCCTCCATTTCTCATTAAACTCATCTTCTACCCATCACCACCATCTCATCCACCCCTATTAAACCTCTTGTAACATGTGGAATAGTCCTAAGGTCATATGAGATGGAGATGACTACCTATAACAACTTGAATTCATAATAGAGCTTTGATCAAACTTCAAGGAGCAAAGAGGACATCGATTGAAGGGTTTATAAAATAAGGGAACCTAGTGGTTCAGAAAAACCATTAGGATATGTTCTCCCTTAGTAATGTGATGACTTCCATTATGGAAAAAAGGATGGCTAAGGACCCACTCTCCATTCTCTAGAAAACTCATGATATGTCTAAAAATCTCCTTAATGACATTCAAATCTAGGTTCAAACCTTGGAAGCCTAAGTGAAGATCTATTTTATTGTTAGACTAATGGGGAAGGTTAAGGACACCCTCATAATACTCTTCTTAGTTATTGGGAAGGTAGTAGAGACTTTAACTAAGACTAATGTGCTTATCTAATAAACCTAGATTTACTTAGAGAGGATTACAGAGATATACAAGAAGTGTAAGAAGCTATAGGTGGTAATTATCAAAGGCATGTTATCAAAGTTTAAATTAATGTCAATCTCAAACTTAAGGTTATATCGAATGTATATTGGCAACACAAGGGATATTATGGAATATTGGTTGCTCATGGCTTGCACTATAACTAGACCCTTGGAGGAGGGAAAGAAGAAGATCTGAAGTAGGCCAATATCTATGTGCTATTCCACCTATATGGCACCCTATAACACAAAGGATAATTTTGATTCCACTTGGTTCAGTTAGACTAGGTCACGAGGGAGAAGGTTTCTAAAGAAAAATAGGAAGGAGACTAAGTTGTGTTATAGTTGTCAATGCAATCCATGGTGAGAATCAACTAGGTATCTTGATTCTAGGTGTCAATGGAAGCACCCTTATATCTCTACCTAAGGCTAAAAAATCAAGATGATGTGATATTAAAGGATCCAATAATGAATCTTGACAATATAGATAATGAATTTGACATCATTATGGCTACATTGGAGGCTAGGGATGTCATATCAAAGTAGTTGGGAGATGAACCTTCATAGCCACATTTTCATATCAACTAAGTGGTCTCCCACATATATTTTTTAGTTTTTAGGTGATTTGTTTGTTTTTAATTTTGAATTATGGTTATAACTATCATGTGTGTCTATCATGGCCTAGGATGGGATCCTCACTCTATTTGGAGGAGAGCCCCATACTCATCTATGTAAGGAAAATTCATAGTGTAATATAAAGGTCAACTAAAATTTTCTTGAAAGTGCTATCATATTATAACCAGGATTTCACCTGCATTTTCCTTTATCTACTTATACTATGAAGTTGGACAAGATTAATTATTATAATAGCACTTACTTTTTTAATGAATATAATTCATGTTTTATATAAAGAGTTTGTTATGTGTCTCAATTATCTTCACCTCCATTTTTGAATGCTTTTCAATGTTATACTAATTAGATTGATACTTTTTTACTATAAGTATGTTATGGTTATGATGTGATTAAATATTATAATCACTATGTGAGTTATCTCATTTCCTTTTTTTAGTAATTTTAATTTATGTGTTGATCTACAAACCATATGGTGTTTATGTGTAATTTAGTATAAACTCCTAGTACTCATATTTGGTGATAGGTCATATTTGAGGCATGCTGCATATTTATTTAGACTCTTCCCATTGTGTGTTCTTAGAGGTATAATTTTAGTGAAACTTAGTATATAGTGGTGTAAATATGGCAAGGTTATTTGATTTTATGATTATTGCATTAAGTTCATTCTAAACTTAGAGGATTCCTTTTCTGCCTCTGTCTCTCCCTCATTTTGTGTTTGTTTTCTAAGATTAAACTACACTTTCCCCTTACATTTAGAAATAGAGAAGCATAATACTTGAAATATCATAATAATATTTGATAATTAGGCCTATGTGTATGAAATTCATATTAAAATTTTAGTGTGAATGGTACATCTCTTGGAGACTATTCACATAGACTCTATTTGTGAATTCAATACCAATAACCATGCCTTGTGTTGATCCCAGATTAGTCCTAAAATGGGGGACAAAATTCCATAGTTGTACCCATATTTCCCTTTAAGGGAATACCCAATCTCATGGGTATTTCATGAATTATGATAATTGGAGTGAACAAAAAATACCATATTCACACTAAGTATAAGTGTCGAGATAAATTATACAAGGATGCAAACATATTTATGCACTAAACTACAAGAAACATCTATTTACTAAATAAAATAAAGGAAAAAGCATAAGGTTATAAATAATTACCTTATAGTGGACTTTTTGAGCCTCAATATATCCTTGTCTAATGGTTCTTTGTAAGATATTGTTGTGGTTGTGAAGTCCTCAAAAGTTGAGTCAATCTCTAGGCTAAAAGGACTCCTAATGAATTTCCAAGACTTCCATAAGATAAGCTTCTTACAAGACAATATTATACTTATGACTCCTCCAAATGTGATCTAGGGTAGATTTAGGAGTGAAATTAGAGTAGGTGAGTTTGATAAAATATTATTGGAATGACATATTACTTGTATATATATAGTGTAAAGTACCCAAAAAGGCTAAGTCAATAGGATTAACCAATTTATATGAAATTTATAGAAGTTGGTTGACATTCAACTATGTTAGCCAATCTAAAATAGTAAATATGCAATAATAAATACTCAAAATGGCATCAACTAGGTTGATATAGTATGATAATGGAAAATATTCCAAATAAATGGTATTATGTTGGATCAATGTCATAACAAACGGGTAAAATGACATAGCTGAGTGAGGTTGGATGGAAGGAGATAAGTAGGAAGGAATTTTTTAGGAATTTGAACTAGAAATAAGAATTATATGATCATGACATAGATATAAACATATATCAAAAATCACCAAAGGCATGCCCACCCCTTTCTCGATTTACCTTTTAAGGTGTACACTCAACAAGATTAAAAATCCTTAGGTTACTACAAGAGAAAGTGTTAATAAATGATAAATTTAAAAATAATAAGTGTATAAAATACTTACCTAAGTCTAATCATAATTTATAGGCATAAAGAGAGATATATAACCTACATCGAGTGACTCTTAGTCCTACTTTCCACTTGCCTTACTCCCTGCCACCTATCAAAATCTTACATAGTATAAGGAACTAATGAGTATCTTATCCTTTGTTATAATTTCCATATTTAGTAGATACCATTATTAAATATATTTAAAGAATTTACATTTATATATATTCTTAGTTTACATACCTTATAATCTATAATATATTCTATTTTTTTCATTTTAATTAGGGTTAACAATTAATCTAAATTAGGGTGAAATAGCTAGATAGATATGGCCTAGGCCTGAGGTGTATATTTTTTTACCTTATTTTGTATTTATAATATCTAATAAATAATAAAATATTGAAAGTTTTGATTAGATAATGTACATTAACAATCACACAAAACTGAATGCCATTGATGTAAGGGATAATAAGTAATTAGTTGGGTAGTACTTAAATAGAGTATGAAAACCACTCAAAATTCTTCTATAATCATTCAGATTCCTATGGAATTATAAATTTATCTACTTATGATGAATTCATTTTAAATGACTAAATAATTTTACCTCTACCCAATACTATGTGCCTCTATTTATAGACACCTTTTCTATGTTTTATCACTTATGGTCCTTGCTAGATAATCTTATCTTATTTTTCTTTCATTAGAACCCTAGATTTTTATTTTTTACCAATAAAACCTTAAAAAGGGTTAGTAGATTGGGTTAGACTAACCTTAAAAAAATTCATTTACCAACTAATCATTGCCACATTTATAATACTCTGAAAATGGCTCAAACCACATGTATATCTCCATTTAAAGTGAGTGTGTGTCAAATCATGTAAATTCAAGTCAAAGTACTATTTTTCATAAGCCCTCCTTTGATATAAGCATAGAAAATGTATATTTACCTTTATAAAAATTTATATATTATAGTGAACCGTAAGATTAGAGTAGTGTGCATTTTGTAAATGTTTAACAAATAAATATTTATCCTTAAATACCTCTAAGGGATTTGTATATATATGGTTCTCAATTTTGAATTTGTGAACTAGTGGCATACAAAAATCTGACCACTAATAACCAAACATGTAAAATAAAACCAAAAAAATTAAACATTCCTAAATTATACCAAGAAATTATATGTGAAGTCATTATTCATGGTGATGAGGTGGAAAAAACTATTCATGGGATGAGGTGGTGAACACTATTCATGTGATGAGGTGGTAATCACTATTCATATGATGAAGTGGTAGTTACTATTCATTATGGTGAGGTGATACTTAATATTCATGTTGAGGTGGCATGTGGGGTGTAGTACTCCACTAAGGCATATGGATTTTCCTTTAGTAATGGACATGGGTAGGTGTGACTGACATAGATGGATATGGGGTGAATTAATATGGAGGATCCATTATCTAAGTGCTTGGTTAAAGTTAGAAGATGATTTAACATCTTTTTAATTTAGTTTTTGATTTGAGGATAAATATATATTTCCACATGGAGGTGGTGGTGCCTTTGTTTAATGTAATTCCACTACTTTTAGACATTGCAAAAGTGGTAGACAAAAACACTATTGATCAGTAGTGCACCTATTGACTATTTTGACCACAAATCAAAATAAGTCAACCCCCTATAGTAAAAAAAATTAATATGTGGGTATATTAAAATGTTATAAGGTGTTTCATGGTCAATTTTATGTCATTTAATATCTTATTAGTCTTGGTCATAGTTAAATCTAGTCTTATGTCATTTTGTGTCACCTAAGGGTAATATATGAGTTATTAATGAGGGTGTTATGTTTTTCATAGGTTTACATGTGTTATAATACTCCTTACAATGTCTAATATGTTAGATTAATTTTTATGATTGTTACAACTAACTAAAACTTGTAGGTTCCTAATTGAAAATTAAGAAAACAAGTGAAAAAGGAGTTTTGGAAGTTATACAAACTATGGAGGAGAATGGTACATGAGAAAAGATTTTGGAATGGATTTTAAACTTCCATAAACTAATTTAAATTATTTAACAGGTCTGGAATGCTTAAAATGGATAAAAATTGTTTTGTTCTTCCATCACTCCATTAGACATGTAAAACTGGTCAACATGTTTTTGCTTAGTACCATAAGTAGATTAGGTTACAAGTAAAATTATCTTGTTGGGTGATATTAAACTCATTACATTTCCATTTCATGGTAGGATTTCCAATATTAGTCACTTTTTCTTTATGAACCATGCTTAAGAAGTTGACAATTTATTTCTACATATTGTTTCCCATACCCTATAGGTTTTGATTCTATATGAACTAGTCCATACAATCCATTTTGTGAAATTCATTATAAAATTCATGTATATTACTATCTCATGTTTCCCATATTTTTTTTCATGTTTGAAAGTCATTTTACGCATTTAAACCTCTTAGGTTGTAGGTGGAGTATGTTAGTGATGTTGTAGATAGGTTTCAACACTTAAAAAAAAATTATTTCTATTTAGTGGTTTTAGATGAATGTGAGGGGTTATTTTTAATGTCTCAAAAATAAATTTACCCCATCCCATTCCAATATTAGTTTCACAAGCTAACATTATGAAGGTTGTAGTTAAAATGTAACACAAAGTCAACTTCATGCATGACTGTTATACACAACCAGCTAAATAAGGTGTTTTGGGCTCTAAGAATGGTCATAAAAGTGTAAATGAGAGTCATAAGGTTATTAAAACATTATTATCACATGATTAATTATGATTAATTAGGTTGAGTTCAACAAATAATGTGTGATTAACATAAGGTAACTTATTCTTGTATACGCATAGTCCTTTGCCATTAATGAACACATATAGGTGCCTTATAGTAGAGTAGCCATGATGAATGAAGGCATTATAGATGGCTTCAAGTAACTTAAGATTGTTAAGTATCTATGTGATAAATTAAATAGGATCTAAGACTAAATGGAGGACCATACATCATATATGTTATTCATATTCTAATCTACTACCCTTATTTGCTACTATAAGTGTATCTACAGGTGTTTCACAAGATAATGACCATATGAAATGAGATAATTTGATCTTATTTAAAATTTATAGGGTTAAAATAATCCATTTTAGAGCTTGATAAATTATAACATTGATTATAAGGCCATAACCATGTGCATTGCTGATGATTGACTTCCATTGCCCTATGTATTAAAATGATCACCTATAGGTGGCTCTCATAAAGAGTTAAAAATGTACATAAGAGAAGTATGATCATGTTGGAAAACCCCTTAGAGGATAAAGAATCTAGGAAATTCATTAAGATCATTTGTGAATTCATAGAGAGGTAGGCATATTTGAGAATGATTTATGATGGGAGAAAATAAGTTGAGAGACTAGTTACCTTAAAATTTGTAGATAAAGACCTTGCAATGTTTTTGATATTTTCATGATGGATCATCTTGAGGTCTAGATAGATCCATATGATTTCATCATATATCCCCCACCTAGGAGTAATACTTTACAAAATAGGGATGGGTGTTTAGTCTCATGAGTAATGTGTATGAAGCCTCCATTTTTGACAATCCTTCTTTTTAATTTTTCACTATTATCTATAGTAGTTTGAGATTCAAATGGACTCATGGTGTTATAGACCCTGATGAAGGCAAAAAATTTACACATATCTAATACTTTAGCATTGAAATGATTCCAATGGTTTTAATATCACTAATAAGGACTTTAATATTAAATTATCCATCCATATCATAGCCTATAGGCCTCCTCTTGGTCACAAATTAACACCTACAAGTTGACTGTAAGGTATCTATATGAATTAGACGCAATAGGTTATGTGTGAGGCCTAACCTAAAGCATGGTGTATGTCAAATTAAACCATAAAACATGAATAAATATATCAAATAAGGTATTAATGTCATTGAATAAGGTACTAAACACATAAATACCCACTATAGGATTACCCTTTTCCTAAGTAAGCATGCACTCTAACTATTAGGTCTGGTTGAACAAAGACATGGTTTGAATAGACTAGCGTGGAACATGGGGCATTTTAAAACATTTTAAATACCTATATTATGATGATGACATACTCATTTGATGATAGTCCACATAGCATAAAGTGGATTTCCAAGGTACATATATAGTCCATATTTTCCAAGATTGCATAATCATCCCATTTAGGATCTTATCTGAGGGTTTTGAAAGATTTAGAAGGTTTATAAGTATTATCTAACTATAAATATTGGCACAAATTATCTTCATAACCACCTTGATCTACCCATACCTTCATTTGGCGTAATAAGATAGAGGATATACCCTCTATTATATCTTAGATAGAGGGTACTCTAAGAAATAGGAAAATTGCAAACTTGGGGAGTATATGATGAAAGGATGCATTAGGGGTCTTAAGTGTGATGAATGATGGTTTCCATATTGGAAGTAAAAAATTTTAACCTCAAAAAAACCCCAAAATCATGACTAAACACTTAAAATATGTGGTGAGAGGCTAAACACAATCAACATCCATTAGGCCTAATCTAGGTGTAATACCTAAAAGAGGTCAAATACCACTTATAGGACCCGATGAAATTCAAAGAGAATTGGAGGAACTTAATGGGTATAATAAGGTGTGTTTGAGCCTTTGACATGTAGATAAATACATGATAAGGTAACTTATTATATTAATATCCTAATAGGGTATGAAAAATGTAAAAAACAATGTAAGAAGACAATTTTAGAAGCTCATATGTGTATGGAGGCTTATCATGGTAGTTTGAAAGGTTGAGATATGTTAGAGAGGGTCTTTAATATGTTTTTAGTGAATTTTTTTGGAGAATTGAATGTCACAATCTCAAAAATTATCCTTAGAGGCTAAAATGGCATAAAACCCTTCAAAACCCTAGTTAATGACCTGATGGAGAATATGTAGGAAAGGCACCTACAAGGGATATTTTTATTGGGAAATTAATTTGATATTGAAGAGGACTCTCCAAGGAACCTTCCTATCATATTGAATTGTACCCTACCTATATAGATAGGGAATAAAACTTGTTGATTTGATAGTTTTTGGTATTTTTTAGATTTAAATCAAAGTCAAAGGATGAAAACCACTCTGGGAGGCATATTGGGACCTAATATAGCCTATCATATACATTTATTTCTCTAGGAAAACTCACAAGTTCTTACACAAGTACCTTCATCTCAGCTAGTCAAAATTGGCATAGTGAATAAGCAAGTGAGAAGGTGAAAACTCTAAGTAGGAAGTCCTTTAAGGTATAATTGAGTAATCCAAGGGCATGATAGGTCTTGACAAGTGTCATAAACTCCTCTATATGGATTAGACTAGAAAACTAAACTCCATCTTAGTGCCAAGGGTGAAACATGAGTAGAAGAAGAGTGATTAAGACTATAGGCTGTGATAACTAATGTAAAAAAGAATCCTAATTATTAGGGAAACTTCCAATGCATGTTGGAGCATGTTTATAACCCCTCCCTCTTATTTAAATCATTGCACCTATCCCTAGTTCTAGTTGGAGCATTATAAGGAGGCCAAACGATGAAGGTAGTTTCTAAGCAAGGAAATGAAGAGTCCTACACCACATTTTAGGATTTTGATGCCTTTAAGGGACATTTGTCCACATAAAACTTGCATGGTTTGTCTCATATTTCATTTTCAAGTAGATTTAAATCCTTTTCTCAGCTTGACACATGTTTTAGTGTCTCTTGGACTCCATTCTCTTCTCTCTCTCTAATTATATAAGTACCAGCCATTTTGGCTCTTGTAGACTAATACCACACCATGTATGGCAAAGATTTTCTAGTTTTGACATTTTACTTTGCCTTTGAATAATAAATCTAATTATAGTTTTGATTTCATGAACATTTTTCTAAGTGTATAAAGTGATGTATGGTGATGTTAAGTGATAACCTTCTATCCTTTCTTCTCCTTATCCTCTCATGTTTATGTAAGAGTTCCTATTCTAATAGGTTGTAAAGAGTGTAGTTAGTATTTTAGGATCCTTTCAAGTGTATAATTATTATTAGAGTGTGAGATCTACCCTTTAGTTCACTTACCTTGTGTTGTCTCATGCATATCACATCTATATTGAAACACTTATGTTAGAAGCTATTAAGACTTTGAAATTTATTTTTAAGTCTTGTTTCTTGGTGATATAAGTATGATAGTCTTGTGGAAATACTTCTAGTGTATCACCCACTTAAATTAGTTTCATTTCATGTAAACATATATCTATTTTCCCACAAATAACTAGTTAAGTAGGTGATAAGCATTTCAAGGTATATTTAGGGATCTAGACCTTAAACTCAGAGGTCTACTTATACTATAGGTAAACCCACATACCTATAAGTATTCCCATATTGCTCAAATTTGGAGGAGGTGTGAACATCCTCCTATAGGTGTAAGATTTGGTGACAATAGTTTTGACATGCTTGGAGAGACCAAGGTCTAATAGAGTGGAAATATTGTTGGTGTGTCTTTCTTTTAATCATATTTTAAAAGCAAATAAGATAGCACCAATGGTATCTCTGAATGAAACCTTCTATTTATAATCAGCTTAGGTATCTCTTATTGAAGATTTTGATCATTTATTATGTTTTATTTTACCTATGAGGTTGATATGAATATCTATGGCTAATATAGCTACTATGAACCTCCTTATCAGCCTTGTTATGAACCACATTATACTCTTCAATAGTTTTATCACAATGGCTATCAGTCATATGAGTCATGGCAGCTCTATGTTCCTCCATTTCCCTTTCCATATAAACATCATTTTTTTATAACCCTATGAAGAAGGATACTAGGAAACCTATCAATAAATTACTTCTTATCAACCCCACTATGACCCTTACCAACCATACCATGATGAATATCAACCTCTAGAGGATTCCTATGAGTCTTTTCATGTGGAATCAAACAATTCCATTGATTGTACCCAAATATACTACAATAAAAAGTATGAATTCTTATAAACTTAAATCCAACATAATAGAGTTGGCCTCAATCCCCATCATTACCCTCCTCCTCCCCCATTAACTCCATGTCATATCAAATCTTTTTTGGCACTCATACCAAAGCTACTAGTTAATGAAGATAATATGAGAGCATTGGATGATGAATTTGATGTGATCCCTAGCCATCTAATAGAAATGTTAAAACATGTTTCCCAAGGTTGTATGAAAGTGTTTAATATGGTTGAGGAGTTAGAAGGAACTTAATGGGAGATCAAAGAGAAAATTCACTTGGTAAATAAGTGTTCCTAGTGCTCAATAGAAATGTTAAATATGTGGGAAGAAAATAACTTAAGAATTAATATGTTGTTGTTAGAGATCTTCAATAAGGCTATTGGTAAGATGAAAATTCTACTAATGTAGGTGTTTTTTCTTCCAACTATCCCAACTCATTATTTACCTCTAACTCATGAGCCTATCCATCAACCATTAAACTCACCCCTTCTTAAAAAATAGCCTATTTTAAGAGAATCAAGTGAAGAGGAACAAGTCCAATCTATAACTGATGAAAAATATGTCATGAGTAGCTATGAAGAAAAAATCACCATAGCGACTTCCCTTGGTGAACACAAGTGTAACTCTACCTTATTGAATGAGGGAAAATACTATGGATATTGTATTATAGATATCAATATAGAATTTGATGAAAATATAAAGGAATTGGTTCTTGACAAAGAATCTATATTTATTATCCATGATGAAATAGCTCTTGAGCATGATATACATGAAGATGAAGACCTATGATAGAAGTTTCATGGCATAAACCAAGAGTTTGAGGAGATAAACAATTCAAATTTTTCTCCTATGAGGTATACACATAATAATGAGGTTGTTAATGATCATTTCAAGCATGAAGTTGAATGTGAAATCAAGAGTAAAGGTGAACTTCAAGGCATTCATCAAGAGGTTATAGTCTTAGAAGATTTTAATGAGACCAAAAAAGGAGATGTAGTATTTGAAGAGTACTCCATATATTAGACTGATATTGAATCACCCTTAAATTCATTGGAACATAATAAGATCAGTTTGGTGACCTCATACATCAAGAAGAAGAAGCTACAAAGGTAGTGCATCTGAATGACAAGGAGAGTAAAGATGATTAACAGATGCAAATGAAGATCTTTCAAGAGATTGAAGAAATTTAACAAGTTGAGGGACAAGTGCATGAGAAGGTGAATAAATATTTTTCTATGGAGTAAAATAACCAAGATTTATTGGACTATTTAGATCTCCTTGATGAGCTTGAAAAACTTGCAACTGATAGGAAACCTAATCTTTTTCAGAGCACCATAGAAACTAAGAAAGTATGTCTTTTTGAACCAAAATTGGAGGTTGTAGTTGAGGAGTACTATGATAAAGTTGAGTATTTTTATATTAAATAATATTTCATTTCCATATCTTACCTCATTGGATATATTGTGTTTTCATTGAACATCATACTAATGAAGTTGGCAAACACTATGAAGAAGATGGACGCATCAATGCGAAGGATAAAAAATCAAAATGTCTCATTAATTTATTCATTTAATATAATAATATGGGTTTAAAACTTCCCATTTTATCTAGGAGTAAGTGTTTATTTTAAGTTAGTTTGTGTTTGAGTTAGTTAGTCTAGTTTGTGTGTGTGTGGGTTCCATAAGTGCTAAGCACAAGTGTGTGTTTACTTAATTTATTGTCTTGTGTGTTGTTTCTTATTATTTTTATTGTTTTTGGTATGTTTTAAAATGAAATTTAAATGTCATACATGTACATAAGTGACTCCATATCCCAATTAATAGGAAAAGACTACTGGTCTTGGGCATAACAAGCATACCACCCCTAAAAATCAATGAGAATTTTGACTATTTTGACCACAAGACAAAATAAGTCAATCCCTTATAGTCAAAAAGTTAACATATGTGTATAGTAACATTTTATATGGCATATCATGGTCAATTTTAAGTCATTTAATGTACTATTATCCTTGATCATAGTTAAATCTAGTCCTAAGTCATTTTATATCACTTAGGGGTCATATATGGGTCATTAATGAGGGTGGTATATTTTTCATAGGTTTCCATGTGTTATAAACCTCCTTAAAATATTAAATATTTAATATTAATTATCAATAATGTCAATACTAATTGAAACTTATAGGTTCTTAACTAAAAATCAAGAAAACAAGTGGAAAAGAAGGAGTTTTGGAAGTTGTACGGACTATGGAGGAGAGTGGAATGTGGGAAAAGATTTTTTAATATATATTAAACTTAATTTAACTAATTTAAAATTTTTACCATATTTATAATTCTAAAAAAAGGCTAAAAATCATTATACTCTTTTATTGCTCCACTAGACATGCAAAACTAGTCGACAGGTTTTTACTTAGTACAACCAATGGAAGAGGTTTCAAGTAAAATTATATTTTGGGGTGATATTAAAATTATTATAATTAAATTTAATGGTAGTATTTCCAATATTTTTCACTTGTTATTTATGATCCATGGTTAAGAAGTTGTTTGTCTATTTCTACATGTTATTTCCCACACCATGTAAGTTTTGATTCTGTATGAACTATTTTGTACAATATAAATGATAAAATTGGTTCAAAAATATGTTTTATTACTTATCTAATGTTTTAAATATTTTTTTTCATGTTTTGTATTAATTTTATGAGTTCAAACCTCTTAGGTTGTAGGTGGAGTATGCTAGTGAGGTTGTAGTCAGGTTTCAACACTTGTACAAGGTTTGTTTCTATTTAGTGGTTTTAGATGAATGTGAGGGGTTATGTTTCAGGTATAAAAAATATATTTGACCCCATATCCTTTAAATATTAGTTTAATAATCTAACATGATGAAGGTTTTAGTCAAAATGTAATACACAGTCAACTTCTTACATGAGTGTTATACATGGTCAACTAAATGAGGTGTTTTGGGCTTTCAAAATGGTCATAGAAGTGTAAATGAGAGTCATAAGGTGATTAAAACATTATTAAAACATGATTAATTATTTTTATTTCACCAAATAATGTGTGATTAACATGGGGTAACTTATTCTTTTCTACATAGTCCTTTGCCATTAATGAACACATATAGGTGGCTTATAACAGAGTAGCCATGATGAATGAAGGCATTATAGCTATTTTAAAGTTACTTAATATTTTAAAATATCCATGTGAGAAATTATAGATGATCTAAAATTTTTTTTAGGACCATGCATCATACATGTTGTTCATATCCCAATCTACTACCCTTGTTTGCTACTGCAAGTGTATCTAAAGGTGGCTCACAAGAGAATAACCACATGGAATGAGAGAATTTGATAATTTTTGAAGTTTTTAAAAGTTAAAATAATCCATTTGTTACCTTGATAAATTTTAATACTTATTTCAAGTCCATAACCATGTACATTATTGATGATTGATTTCCATTACCATATGTATTGAAATGTCCACCTATAAGTGGCTCTCACAGAAAGTTGAAAATGTGCATAAGATAAGTATGAACATGTTTTAAATCACCATATAGGTTGATTAATTGAGTAATGTCATGAATATCATGTTTTAATTCATAGAGAGGTAGGCAGATATGAGTAATTATTCATGATGGTAAAAAATAAGTTCAGAGACCGATTACCTTAAAATTTACAAATAGAGACCCTATAGTGTTTTTGATATTTTCATGATGGATCATATTTAGGTATAAAAAAATCAAAATGAATTAATCATATATCCCCCACCTAGGATTGATAATTTTTAAAATAAGTATGGGTGTTTAATCTTATGAGTGATGTGTATGAAGCCTCCATTTTTGACAATCCTCTCTGTAGTTTTTTGGTATTTTCTATAGTAGTTTGAGTTTCAAATGGACTCATGGTGTTTGAATAGTATTTTATTCACAATAGGATATAATTCTCTTGATAAAAATTATCAAGGAGAGTTACCATGTAATTTTCCCTTCTACTTCATTTAAATGTCAACCTGAGGATGTAAACTTGATTGGATGACGTCATTGTATGTGCACACTCAATATTCTAATTTAACCTTCTACTAATTGTTATCTAATATTTTTATGTCATGAATTAAATGAAATGTTGGAATTTAAACATGAAAATAATAATTTTGAAATAAATTCTTATACATTGGAATTTTCTTTAAAGAAATCTAAGCAAGAATGTAAATCACATAATTCAGAAATAAAACACACAATGCATTAAGAAATCAAATAACATGCTTAACTATTTAAGTGGGTTGGATTGTTTCTACAAAATTCTAAAGGGGGCCCTTCCTTCTTCTAACGTTATCTTCAATCCTTCTTCTCATAACACTAAATTGAACTCAAAAATGCTTTTTCATATTAATAAAAAATGCAACAATGAATTGCTACAAGAAATTACAGTAATATTTGCTTTAAAAATGTACTTCTGATAATATCTAATCAACATATACTATATCTAAACTCTACTGTTACACATATAAATACTATAGAGGATATTTTTTTATACAAAACAACATATGTTATAATTTAAGATACATTTGACTTAGGATAACCAAAATTGGCCTTTTTTGCTAAAGTCAACTTTGATGTGAATTCTGTAATATTGTTGTAACACAAACAAAACTATTTTAGTCTTCAACTAATTTCTTATTGGACTCCAAGGAGGTTATGGTTGTTTCTATGATTCAATTTAAAGAGGAATCAAAATATATTCATTCATGGATTTGGTTACATAGTGCCTATAGGATAGTCCATGTAATGAGATTCCTTTACTGCAAGATGTTCTGTGGATACACCTATTTCTCCAAAACATCCTTAAAACACATTATATAAAAATCATCCTAAATCAATAGATAACTATCATATATTTAATTTTAATACATAATTCTAACTATTCAAAGAGTAAATAAACATAATGCTATTTTCAATGTTATGGCTATATGTGGAAGGAAACTTATGGGAAAGTGTTCAAAATCATGGTTAACAAGTAAGATGAGTGTAATAGATGAGGAAAAATAGGGCATTTTTGGGGCTCATCACACCCCCCAACTTAAGATCTTGCTCAACCTCAAGAAGCAAACTAGTTCATTCCCATTTCATAAAGAAATCTAAAATCCATGGGATATATGGCACCACTAGCAAGGTGAGCATCAAATCCATGTCTCTATTCAATTGATTACCATATTTTTCCCTCCATAGATTCATCTAATTGGGCCTTATCCTAACAATCTATAACAAGATACCAAAATAGAGAGGGCTGGAATTTGAGGTTCAACAATTGAGATCCCCTTTCTTTTGTAAGCAAAATATATTTTATGATTATATTAAATTATGTCTGTATGTTAAAAGGAGAATATGTCTCTCTCTTTATTAGTGTAGGAGTGAGATCATTCCATCATTAATTATAGGATTCTCTTACAACATGACCAATAGAATCTCTCAATCCTAAATAAAAATATTTGGCTTCATCACAATTCTTCACAAACCAAGCTCTAACTTCTTTCTTCAACATGATATTATCCCATTTAGTCAATACAACATCAGGTGCCATTGATTCTCTCATGATAAACAACTAGCTTTCATTCTCCTTTTTCTTATATTCTATTACTTTTCTTCTTTTTCTTTATTCATTCATTAAATATGATGAAAATGCATTCATTTGGACATCTCTAATATATAGATTAGGGTTCCATTCTCTATCATAAGGAACAACATAATTGTGAAGGTAGAACTCACAATTGTGTTTGTTCTTCCTGTGAACTTTATTTATACAAAAAAATAAGGATAAGGGATCAATGACTTCATGAGGCATGTCACAATAAATTATTATAAATTTGAACTTATGTTATTTCTCATCAAGGTAGACTAAATAAAGTTTTATAGGAGGCTTGTAGTCAAAGGGATCTTAGGTAAGACCAACCATATCTTTAATTTTTTGCTTTAGTTTGGATATTCTCTCTTCCTTTAGTTTATTCTCTTCTTTCAAATTCTTATCTTCTTTTCTTAATTCCTTCATAATTTTAGATTGACTATCCATTTAATTCATCAATTTAGAAGATATTACAAATGAGGAATGATACCTGACTTCTTGGGAGGTTGTAGGTTCTTCTTGTTGATTCACCTCTATAGAAGGTTGTGAAATAATATTTTAAGGATGGTCTTCGATAGAGGGATGCAACTAAAAAGTTGTTATAACAAGTGCATCTAGTCCTCCTTCAGATTGATCTTACAACTGCTTTCTTAATCAGTAAATTTCTTGTAGGGCTTACACAAGAGTGGGAAATTTAATTTGTATAATAGGTCGCTCTAATTGTTCCACTTCCTCTTGCATTGGTTGTTCATGTAATTCTTCAAGACTATGTTCATCTTGTTCTACCTCCTAATTGTATTATAGAGAACATTCTCCCTTATTTGTTTCAACCTATAGAGATTCATCACTACTATCATTATGTTTTTCTCTACATTCTTCATTAATTTAAATAATAGAAGAAGGTTTAGTTCTCATTTTTCTTCTCAATCTATGAGATTTGTGAGGAGTAGAGGTTACCTTGGCCTTTTTGGGAGAAGGTGAAAGTTCCTCCACATACTCCTCTAAATCAAGCTAGAGAATAATTTTATTTATTTTTCCTCTAGATTCCCTAGTCATGGAAGTTCTTTCTTTAGTCCTTGATATAGGTTCTTGTGTTGATGCAAGAATATCTTCTACAAGTTTTTGTGTGGTTGCAAGAAGGTCTCCTTCTATATCTTCTTGTGGAGCTATATCAATCTTTGTAGGTTCTTGTGGAGATACAGGAGGGGTTTTTATGATCTTTATTCTTCTACCTCCAATTCCTCTTCTATTTCATTTCCTTCACTATCACTTTTGAAATTTCCTAGTACTTGGAGAAATTCTTCCAAACTTATGTTGGGTCTAGTCCTTTTTAAACAATCTTAAATAATCAATTAGATTAAATAATGATGGGAAAGAGATTTAGAGTTACCTTTATGAAATGTCTCTACCATTTTTGTGATCACATAGAGTAAGAAGTTAGGGATGTTTATCTCTATATCATTCTCTAAATGATTCATAAACTTGAAGTGAATGCCATGTAACATGGAATACCTCTCCTCACAAATGAATTATCTATAGATGAACTCAGAAGCTTTGGCCCATCATCCTTGTAAAGATAACCATGTAGTGCCCTACTTTGAAGTTTATAGGCTTTCATTTATTCTAATGAATTTTTTCCTCTCTACCTTAGCATAAAATTTGTCTTTTTATGCCTCCCTTATTAGTGACAATCCCATTACTCTGCTAATGATAGTCTCTGTTAGCTTTATATCCATTCCTATTACTATTGCCACGTTGTTGTGTAATGAGCTAGTGAATTATTCTATAATTCCATTATTTAGGGCTTATATGCTCTCAAAATATTATTCTAATCCTACATTATAGAATAGGGATAGGATGTCTAGGATACTATTTAAAGGAGTGATATAAGTGGTTCATGTTTAAGCAAGTCTCCTCCCATATTGTGAGATGAAATTTGAGTTGCAAGTTGTGTTCTTGCTACAAGGGTTTTATGGATTTGGATAAATGTTTGTGATTTTTGATTTAGGAGTTAAATAATTCATTTTAATTATGTAAAATATCCACCTAACTTAAACTATCACTTGTCCTCAAGGGATGAAGCTGACATGCACAAAATGACTCATGGAAATAACAAAGAGTGATCATAGTAGTGCATCAAAGGTCACATCAATCAATGGAGGAGAAGATATGGCAAGTTAGGATGATAAGGAAAAGATATGGTGGTGAATTAATAGCATTAGGTACCATCATATTAGTAATAATTAAAATATATGACATGAAATAAAATATAAAATAATTACCTTGTTACTTATAGGAATACCTTTCATTAATTCAGAAATGATGATTTGAAGTGGTAGTCTTGGCCTACGTTTTAATTTAATAGAGAGAAAAATTCTTTATGTATAATGGAATGTAGGATGGAATGATAATAATATATCCTATAACAAGAAATGTTTCCTATATCAACAAGTTATATCCTGTAGCAGCAAGTTTTATCATACAACAAGTTTTATCTTGCAATAATAAGTTTTTTAATCTTGTAACAAAGAGGAAAATGTATTTATAATCTAGTGGAATGAATATTCAAGTAAAAATAATTGAAAACAAAAATTTTATTTTAGTAGTTCCCTCTCTCTCTCTCTCTGAAAAATGTTGATCAGCCAGTGACCTAGTTTTCTGAGACAACATCCGTCAGCAATGCCTAAAGGTTTTCATTGTGGAATTTTTTAATTTTCTAAAAGATTTTTTGGTCCAAACTCAAATAGAATCATAATAATTTAGGATTTAGTATTTTATTCAACCTGAACCAAGCCATTATAAATGACCTTTTCTTGGTTATAGGAAGATTTATTACTCTTAGAAAATATTAGAGAAGGGTTGATAGAAATACCCTTTAGCTACATGAATAGGTTGATTTACTTCATGAAGAAGAGATGGATGTTGCTATTCAATAATTTGGCAAGTGAGAATTTCCTTGGGAAATATTTTCTTATATAAATTGAGCCTATGGCCATTAACAAGCAATCAAAACAAAATAGAGTCAATGGTCATGAGCTTTATAACTCTATTGTCAAAAATATATTCACTCTCATAAAGCCCAATCCATCTGGACCACAACTTTCCTTTATGATCCTTATATTTAGAGTCAAAAAGGAGTGCCTAGTCACTAGGTTTGAAATTATTGGTCTTGATGTTCCTATCATGCTAACCCACATGTTGTGTTTACATTATTTCATTGTGATGAAGTGATTTCTTTCTTAGTTCATCAAGTGCATTCAATTGAATGATCTTATCTTGTAGATCTTGGGAAATATGTAATCCCAAATCAAGTGTTTTACTTAATGTTTTATGTTCAAACTCAATGGGTATAATAGGATTTTTACCATAAACTAGTTCATATGCAGTGAAATCAATTATGGTTTTCTAGGTGATTGTATAAGCCCAAACTACTTCTAGAATATGGGTTGACTAATCTTTTCTATGCAAGTTAATAGTCTTAGTGATTATATTTTCCAATTCTCTATTTGTCACTTATACCTAACCATTTGACTGAGGATGGCAAGGGGTAGAATTTTTGTGTCTTATTTCACATTATTTTACCAAGGTAGTTGGGAGGTCTGATGTGAACTATGCGTCTTGGTCTGTGACTATTTCTCTTGGTACTCCATAGTGAGTGAATATGTATTCATACAAAAACTTAGCTACTTTCTCATCTTGGGCATGGATTAAGGCTTTGACCTTTACACATTTTGTGACATAATTAGTGTACACTAGTATATATTCATTTTTGTTGGATTTAAGATCAATGGGACCTATAAAATCTAGTTCCCATTTATCAAAAGATTCTATAACTAGTTGTTATAATGGAATTTTATCAAAGTTAGTAGGATTTCCCATACACTATCATTTATCACATCTATGGGTATAAATCATGGCATCCTTATGAAAATAAGGCCAATAATATTTAGTAGTAATTATTTTTATGGAAATCCATTTGGCATCAAAATGACCCCATAGGGTTCATCATGGTAGGCTTTGAGAATGTCATAAGATTCATCTTATCGGATACATATTCTCATAAATGAATCCAATGTAGTGATAAAGAGATATCTTGCAATCCAAGAATAATGTCCATTCTTTTGGATTAGATGTTATTTATCCCTAGGATAGAAATGTTGTGGTAGTGATCTTATAGAAAGATAGTAATATTTGTGAACTAAGGAGCTTAAATTATTACAAAAAATAAATATTCATCAAGAAAAGAATCATCAACAATAGGACTATGCTCATCATTTTGCTATCGAGATAGAAAATTTTCTACAATATTATGCTTACCTAGTCTATCAACAATGGTAATATGAAAATCCTACAACAAAAGCAACCAATGAATTATTCTACCTATTACAGTAGGTTTGTTCATTAAATACTTGATTGTTTCATGATCTATATGGATAAATACTTGGTAACCTATAGTATATTATCAAAATTTATTGATGTCATAGATAATGGCAAGAAAGTACTTCTCTATTATATTGTAGTTGAGTTCAACCCCTTGAAGATTCTTGTTGATAAAATAGATTTCATAGCTCAAGGATTCATCTTTTTGGCCAAGGATAGCTCCTAAAGTGGTGTCATATGCATCTATGTGGATTTTAAAAGGATTATTATAATCAAGACCTCTTAGAATAGGAGTTCTTATGAGAAGGTCTTTGAGTTGTTAAAAAGTAGTTTGATAATCATTAGTCCATGTAAATTCATCATCCTTGGTAAGCAATCCAAATAATGGGGTGGCAATTTTACTAAAATATTTGATGAATCATGTATAATAAATAGCATGTCCTAAAAATATTCTAACATCTTTCTAATTATTTTGTGTGGATATATCCTTAATGATACTTATCTTTGTTGGGTCAACTTGAATTCGAGCAGGGGATATGTGATGCCCCAATACAATCTCTTCAGTCATAAATATTTAACACTTTTCATTACTCAAAGATAATTGGTTTTCTTGGTAATGTTGAAGAAATTTCTCTAGTTTGGTGAGTGTTAATTTGAATGTATGTCCATAGATAGTGAAATCATCCATGTAGATTTCAACATAGTCATGGGAGAGATTAGCAAATATGCTCAAAACAACCCTTTGAAAAGAAGCTAGGGAATTGTAAAGGCCAAATGGTAAGACAACATAGGAATAGGCTCCTCAAGTGTAAGTAAACATGGTTTTATCTTGGTCTTATGGAGCAATTCATATTTTATTATAACCACTGTAGCCATCTAGGAAGGAAAATTACTTTTTCCATACTAATGTATCCAACACTTGATCAATAAATGGAAGGGGAAAGTGATCCTTCTTGGTAGTAGCATTCAATTCTTGGTAATAAACATAAATACACCATTTTCCCCCTTTTTTTGGGATAATGACTAGGGGAGAAACCCACTAGCTATCCAAAATAGGATAAACAACTCCTAAATCCAAGAGTTTTTGTAACTCAATTTTGATAATATTTTTAAATACAAGATTCATTCATCATTTGGGTTAGTGGATAGGTTTGAATTCTTTTTTAATGTAAATATGATGCATGCATAAATCTAGGGGTATTCCTATCATGTCATGGTAATCCTATGAAAAAAATATTTTGTGATTTCTAAACATTATAAGTAATTATCTTTCTTGTTAGGGTGTTAAGGAGGTGTTGATGTTAAGAGGTTTGTTTTATAGAAAGCATGGTTTCTATGTTGGAGATTAAATAAGAATCAATGTATTGATAGGGAAGTAATTGATGAAATGTCCAAATGTCTCTTGAGGTTTCAATAAGATCATTTTTAGGAAAGGTATTCTGAAGAGGGCATGGTTTATATTCCAACAAGTTGGTGGCCACAAGATCATGTTGATAGGTGTTTTGCAAGATACCAATAAGGGTAGTGTCTTCTTATTGTGCCTACAAAGCTAGATTATGTTCAATTGTGTAGAAAGTCTATAAGGAGATAGCTTTCTCACAGTCATTAATCCAAGGGGTTAGGCCATCATTTTAGGAAGGCTAAGATGGTGGATAGAAATAAATTTCTTAGTGTCATTTATATTATAAATTAGCATTTTTCCTAACTTACAACCAATAAAAGCATCAACAGTGGCTAACTATGGGTGTCTAAGGATGAGAGGATAACCCCCAAGTTAAATTTTGTTTATAAGACAATAAAGTCTATTGGATATTTCTAAGAGTCTATAATGATAACAAGGTCTTCAACAATACACTTAGGTTTAATAGTTGATATGCCAGCCATATAGAGGACAATAGGTGTTGGATGAAGAATGGTAAGTTTTAGCTATTGCATGGTCTCCATGGTCATCACATTAATGGCTACACCAAAATCAATTAAATTATTGGAGATGAGTTGACCATGGATGCTAGAATTAACTATATTTTAGGGGAACTATATTTCCCAACATAATATTTATTAGTTGGCCAATGACCTGGACTATTTTAAAATCCTTCTTTCTTACCAATTTTTTCAAGCATAGTTCTCTAATAGCTTTATTGTAGATAGGAACATATTTTATTGCTTGAAAGAGTAGGATTTTCATACACACATTCTTGATTTGTCTTAAAATATCAAATTTGTGCTTTAGTTTAGGATGTGATATATTCAATATCTCTAGAAAAGGAGGATTATCAGTTTCTTTTTAATTTTTTTATGGACTTGGCTCAATATTGGCTATGGGTGGCTATGGATTAGTATGGATTGGAGTTGGTTCAAACTATTCTATGATTATGGGTGAGGTGGGTTATGGAATAACATGACTTGAGTGAAGTTGAAATTGATTAATATCTAAGATGTATGTTAGATATTGCATTATTTTAGTGGATTATGTTGGTTGAACCAACTTATTGATAGGATTGGGTATGGGCTAGGTGGGTAATTAAGTGGTTCAAATAGATTTTTGAGTGTTTGGTATTATGGCCTATTGTTGTCATTATGTTTTTTGCATTTTATATGGAAAACCTTAATAAACTCTCCATTTTTATTACCATGGATTAGAGGGATAAAACCATTGTTGGTTTTGGAAATAGCCTAGTTGAAGTTGTTATCGATTGTGTTACATCCATAATTGATTTTACGATAGTTGCCAATTTGTTTTAGACAATTTTGATTGGGTATATTCATCTAAGAACCATATAAAGGATTATTTGAGGATTGATAATTTACAAACATAGAGTTTGATGCCATACCTAGTCTTTGTACCCATGGTTTCTATTGAGCTACAAAAAACTCTTGATTCTTATCTTCTCCTATGACATGTAACTCTATTATCTCAATATTGTCCTTTGTTATGATGGCTACCTAATATTTCATAGAATGGCATGTGTAATCCACCTTCTTATTTCTACATTCAAGGCAATAGGTAAAAAATGATTTCTTAGTTTATTTTTACTTCCTCCATGTATCAAGCTGAGTAGCTAGGTGGTTGATAATGTCCTACTTCATGTCTTGGAGTAGGTTGTTAACTTCACATTTAAAAAGTCCTAATATATATGTTATAGGAATGGTTATGCCCCTAATTTTATTCATAGTTGATCTAAAGTAGTTTTTACATAGAACTATTTATTCATCAAAGGGTAGTGTAGAAATATCACCACCAGACATTAGATCTAGTGCTTCCAGACAATCATCTCTAATACCTTTCAAGAACATCAGCTTGACCAATTCCTTGTCATTGTAGTCTACTTAGATTTTTATAAGTTGAATAAAAATATTCAATATATTCTTCTAATGACTCATCATCAACTTGTGTCATTCAGAATATGTCATCTCTCTTGTATTTATTTCCCCTATAATAGTCTTGATATATCATCATAAAATTCTCCTTCATTTCTTCCCAAGTAGAAATGACATCATCTCCAAGTCCCATGAACTATATAAATGATACATATTTGAGTGTTTCTATAAATAATTTAAGTTTTTGAGCATCTTGATTATAATCATAGCTATGGTATAAGATGTTAAACTTAAAAAGAAATGTGTTTGGATCCTTAGATGCTTCTCCACTAAAATTAGGGAGGGTAAAGTGAGGGATATTCTTCGTGGATACATTTTAATTAGGATTAAGGATAGGAAATTTGAAATTAGTAGACTCATTATTAGTGTTTTCTTCTTGTTGATCCCCCATGAATACTATTTGTGTTGGTAAATGGGAGGTTGTTGCTACCCACTACTCAAAATTCCTATCAACTCTTTTATTTCCTTAGGTGTAGAAGATGGAGAGTTTATCTTTTTACTTAGGAATGTATGGATTCCTATAAAATGGGAATGGAGTGGAGGTTTCAAAATATTTATCCAATGTCTTGGCAAAGAGTCTCTCTAAATTAGAAGATTCTATTGGCTTGGTATTTCTTCTAGGAGCAAGAATAGCCTTGAATGCCTCCTTAGCAAGAAATTTAGGCAATGGAGGGAAGCAAACTTTAGAATCCTAAGTATGAGGTGATAAGGTTGGAATTATAAAAGGTGGTACATGTGGGTCTCTTCCAAGGGTATGAACTTCCTCAAGGTCTCCAACTTGTGTTACCTATCCAGCCAAAAATTCTTCCTTCTCTACCTCTTCTATTGACAACTACGAGTGATCTTCAGGAATTACTTTGGGTTCCTCAGTGGTTGCAAGATAAATTTTTTATCTTGTATAAATGATTGATGATTCAAGAAAAAATATTTCTATATATTCCCTTTCACTTTACGTACATCAACCACCTTTTTTTCCCACCCTACCTACATAGGGTTAGTAATATGGGGGTTTTCAAAAATTTCCACTATTTTACTTACAAAAAAGGGAAATTTAAACTATGAAATAAAGAAATATTTAATCTAAAGAATAGAAATATTTTTAAATAAAATAAATAAACATCCAAAAATAATTGATATCAATATTTAATATTAAAAGCGTGTGACACCCTTCCCTGACAATGGTACCAAAAATGACTAGCAGTTGATTCACAATTAGATATACTTCTCTTGATCAGAATGAAAAAGGAGAGTTACCATAGACCAGTACCTTATACTTCATTTAAATGTCAAATTCAAGATGTATATTCAATAGGATGACATCAATTTTTATACACACTCAATCTTCTAATTTGACCTTCTACTAATTAAAGATGTTGAACCCATGTAGTAAATGAAATTTTAGAATTTAAAAATGAAAATAATACTTGTAAAATAAATGATTATACATTGGAAGCTTCCTTAAAAAAATATAAGAATGTAAATCACACAATTCATAAATAAAACACATAATGCATAAATAAATCAAATAACATAATTAGTTATTTGAATGGGTTGGATTATTACTGTAAACTTCCAAAAGGGGCCTTTCCTCCTTCTGACTTTAACTTGAATCCTTCATCTCAAAATACTAAATTTAACTCAAAAATTCTATTAATATTAATAAAAAATGCAGAAATGAATTTCTATAAGAAATTAAAATAATAGTTGCTTGACAAAATGTACTTCTTATAATCTCTAATCAACATCTACTATATCTCAACTCTATTGTTACACATATATATACCATAGAGGATATTGTTTTATACAAAATAATATATATTATAATCTAAGATATACTCATCTTAGGATAAATAAAATTATATCCTTTTGTTAAATTCATCTTTCATGTGAATTATGCAATATTGTTGTAGGATAAACAAAATTGTTTTAGTCTTCAACTGCTTCTTTATTGGGTTCTAGGGAGGTTATGGTTACTTATTTGAATCGGTTGAAAGAGGAATCAAAATATATTAATTTATGGCTTTGGTTATTAGTTGTAGGATAGTATGTGTAAGTATTTTCATTTCTTGTAGGAAATTTCATGGATATACATATTTCTCTAAAACATCCTTAAAATGCATTATAGAAAAATCATTCTAAAGCAATAGATAACTATCATATATTTAATTATAATACATAATTATAACTATTAAAAGAGTATATAAAAATAATTATATTTTCAAGATTATGGATATATGTGGAAAGAAAATTATGGTAAAGTGTTCAAAAGCATGGTTAACAAGAAGGATGAGTGTAATAGATGAGGACAAGAACATGACATTTCTAGGGCTCATCAGTGTTATAGAACATGATGAAGGTAGAACCTTTGAACATATATACTTATTTAGAATTTAAATGACACCAATGGTTTGAATATAACTAATAATTAATTAAATTGTGAAGTATCCATCCATATTTTATCTTATAGCCTTCCTCTTGGTCTCAAATTAACACCTACAAGTTGATTATAGGGTAAATATATGGATTGGACCTAATAGGTTATGTGTGAGGCTTAACATAAAACATGGTGTATGGAAAATTAAACCATAATACATGCATAAAAATATTTAATAAGTTATTAATGGAAATGAACAACGTTTGGAACACACAAATACGCACCTACAGACTTACCCTTTTCCTAAGTAAGCATGAAGTCTAACAGTTAGGTCTAGTTGAACAAAGACATGGTTTGAAGAAACTATCATGGAACATGGGGTATTTGAAAAAAAATTAAATAAATATAGTATGATAATGACATCCTAATGTGGTGATAGGACATAGAGCATTAAGTGGGTTTCCAAGGTACATATATAGTCCATGTTTTCCAAGATTGCACAATCAGCCATTTTAGTAGCTTATTTGAAGGTTTTGAAAGATTTATAAGGCTTATAAGCATGATCAAATGATTAAAATTGGTATAGAGTAAATTAATAACATTTTTTAAATACCCATACCTTCATTTGTCTTGATAATATAAAGGAGATACCCTCTATTATATCTCAGATAGAGGGTACTCTAAGAAATAGGAAAATTGTAGACTTGGGGAGTACATGATGAAAGGATGCATTAGGGGTCTTAATTATGATGAATTTTTTTTACATAGTGGTATTAAACATGGATAAACCAAAAAAAAAACCCCATAGTCATGACTAAACACTCAGAGGAGGTGGTGAGGGGATAAACACAATGAACATCCATTAGGCCTAGGCTATACCTAATACCTAAAAGAGGTCAAACACCACTTATAGGACTAGATTAACTTTGTATAGAATTAGAGGACCTTAATTGGGAGTAATAAGGTGTTTTTGAGCCTTTAACATTTAGATAAATGCATGATAAGGTCATTTCTTGGCCTAAAATCCTAACACAATATGCAAAATGTAGAAAATAACTCAAGAAGACAAGTCTAAAAGCCCATATGTGCATGGAAGCTTAGAAAGGGAGTATTAAAGTTTTATATATGTTATATATGTTATTTAAAAAGGTTTTAGTGAACTTTTTTGGAGAATTGAACATCACAATATCATGAACAATCCTTAGAGGCTAAAACAACATAAAACGCTCCAAAACCCTGGTTAATGACCGAATGGAGAAGATGAAGTAGGAAATGAAAATAAAAGGGATTTTTGACTTGGAAATGACTTTTAGATTACAAATGACTCTCTAGGTCACCTTCCTATCATATTGATTTATACCCTACATGTATTGATAAGGAACAAAATTGGTTTCTTTGATAGCTTTTAGTGTTTTGTGGGTTCAAAGGAGAGTCAAAGGATGAAAACCACTTGGGAAGGTATATTGGGACATAATATATCATATAATATAAATTTATTTCTCTATTAAATCTCAAAAGTGCCTCCACAAGTACATTAATCTCAGCCAGTCAAAACTAGAATAGTAAAAAAGTACATGAGAAGGTGAAAACTCCAAGTAGGAGGCCCTTTGAGGTATTATTAAGGAATGTAAGGGAATGAGAGGTCATAAAAGGTGTCATAAAACTATTTTTATAGATAAAAATATAAAATTTAAAAAAATATTAGTACCAAGTGTGAAGAGTGAGTGGAAGAAGAGTGATTAAGACTGCAGGTAGTGATAACTCATGTCCAAAAGAATATTGATTATTAGGAACACATAAAATGAATATTAGAGAATTTTTTTAACCCCTACCTATTATTTAAATCATATCATCTATCCATATTATACTTTATAGTGTTCCAAGGAAGCCAAATGATGAAGACAATTTCTAGGCAAGCAAATGAAGAGTCTTATACCACATTTTAGGAGTTTTATGCCTTTAAAGGACATTTGTACACATAGACCTTGCATGGTATATCTCATATTTCATTCTCATGTATATATAACTTATTTTATTAGCTTGAAAAATGTTTTAGTAACTCTTTGACTTCATTATCTTCTCCTTTCTCTCTAATTCTATAGGTAGTAGCCATTTTGGCTCTTGCAGAATATTACCACACCATGAAAGATGAATCCCTAATAGTTTTGAAATTTTAATTTTCCTTTTAAAATTAAATTCAAATCTATTTTTAAGTTCATAAACATTTTTTATAAGTGTGTAAAGTGATTTATGGTGATGTTAAGTGATAACCTCTTATACTTGCTTATCCTTATCCTCTCATGTTTATGTAAGAGTTCCTATTATTACCTCATCATGACTATTAAAATTAACTACGTGATTTTGAGGATGATGACATCATCATGACCTCATTTTTATTTAAATTTCCTTTTGAAAATATTGATATTCACTAATTGCACATGGAAATTTCACTTTAGTATTTAATTGGATTTACTTAATTCTTCTTAGGATTTTTTTTATTTTAGGAATTGCTTAAGTGCCCCACTTAATTGTTCTAAAGGCCAATTTATTAAATTTCTAGGTCATAATTTCACTATAGATGAATCTATTAGAGTTTATCATTGCGTACAAGATAATACCCCAAATAGGGATGCCTTGACATGATTTTAGTCATTTGATGCACACACAAACTTGGGAATTTTGGTGATTTCTAGGCCTAATTTGTATTATTTTTTAGAAACCAATCTAAAGTTTGGTTAGGATGGTAATGTAGCCAAAATAGGGTGTCTACAATTTTATCCTATTTGGGAAGGTATTATGAGACACATGCACAATAACATATTCTCAAAGAATGAAAAATTATTTAATGCCTTGGCTAATTCCCCAAAGGGTGATGGATGAGCCCTGAATGCCCACTCAAGGGATGACAAATAGAGTCATCAAATGTTCCATGAAAAAGAATAAAATGACATGATCTATTAGTAATGGGGTGGAAATACTAATTTTCCCAAAGGTATTTATAATCTGTGGCAAAGAAATTTTACCTAGTAGGGTTAATGGGTGGAATTAATTATCTGAACAAAGGTGGTTATAATTATTGGCATAGTGAAAATTTCCCATTAGGGTGGATGAAAGCATGATAGAATTATAGTTTTGCCTATTAGGGAAGATATGATTAGTGAATGTCTAAATAATTTTCCCTAATGTGGTAAATAAAAAAATGGAGCTTTTATAATGAATCCATACTCATAGACTAATAATAAGTTGGCACAAAGGATAGGTATGAATTTGGGATACTTGTTAGTATAGATATGCATGTCCTAACTATAAGTGATTAGTATTCATTTTTGATTTTATTACTTTATGTTTGGCTGATGTTTGGGATATGCTAATTGTGAAGAAAGAGAAGTACTACCCACTACATTTATTGATAGATCTATTGGCCTAATTTTTGCTATATATTATGATATTAGGCATCACAGTTATAGACAACTATAATGATATTATATATCTAAAGCATGCAAAACTTAATTTACATTTAAAATATAAAACACTTAGGTGTAATATATAAATAATAAAATTCCAATTGAATGTAATACAATAAACTAAGTATAGGAATGTAACATAAATTCATAACTTAAGTACAGATATGGTTGATCAAGACTCAATGAAAATAAAGTGTAAGAATCCTACAACATCTAAGGGGAAGGGAAACACAAAAACACAATCGAACTTTGAAAATTAAACAACTCAAGCCTAAGTTATGATCAAGACTAAAGTGTAAACTAATTATCCTTATACACACAACATGCAAAAGTAAAAACCATAAAGTAATAAATAAATTACTCTAAAGTACATGAAACAAATAAATAAGCTATAACAAATGCATTAAACAAATGAGTTCAAGTAAAAAAAATAGACAAAGTAAATTAAGACAAAATAATGAATAAATAATCTAAAATTTTGTGTATGTGTAATAGAAGTGGTATGCTCAGCACAAAAGGTTACCCATAAATATAGGGAATAAAACTAGTAGATAGTCAAGGGGGAATAGAATAATAGGTAAGGGGTGGTTGAGATGACTCTAGATGCACTATACAAGTGGATGTTTCCTACACAATCCCATGGACACAAGGTTAGATAGAAGAAAATGGTGATAATTATAATAAATTACTTAGATAAGAAAGTTTTAATTGTGCTCACAAAATGACAAGATCCTAAATTAAAGAGAAGGTGGCACTTTTAATCATAAAAGTGTCAAACACAAAAAAAACTCAAAAATAAGTGAGATTGTGGCTTAAGCTAAAACCAAAATAAAATAAAATAAAATAGACAAACACTCACACATGAACTTGGTTCATAATGCTTACTATGTTTAAGGCTGAGAATGAGAATAATATCAAAAAATGGTGAGATCCTAAAAGGTCTATGACTAGAAAAATAGTGAGAGTGTAAATAAATCACAAAATGATGAGAGTATTTTGGAGACAAACCTAGAGGAAGGAATGATCCAAGAAAATGGTGAATGAAATTGATCACCAAAATTACCTGAGATAACTCTAAATGTACTAGGCAATTGGATGTTTCTTACAAATCCCATGGACGTAAGTTATAACATGGAATTGAAGTCAAATGTAGATCTCTTAGGATATGGGAGGAAATATTATCAAAAAAATGGAACAAGCAAATGGAAATAGTCATAACAAAATCCATGAAAATGCTTTAGGTATACCTGCTAACTAGGAGATGTACACCCTAAGTGATGAGGATAGAACTAAATGGCCTAATGTTGAATGTGGGAATAATTTTGGGTTTTTATAGGCATCTAAGCTCAAAGGAAAAAAATGGGACACAAAATGGGTTAACTCATAAAATGTCAAGATCGTGGTTTATGTTACTCACAAAATGATGAGAGCACTAATTAAAGTACTTATAAAATGATGAGAGTGTTAATAAAAATTGAGTGGGCATCATTTCATAAAGTTAAAATTCACAATACACATAATAGTTACTCAAATGAGATCATTTACTTAAATTTCTCACAAAAATGTGAGAGCATAAAGAATAATTGAGAGGGCATCAATGCATCAAGTTTGAATGCACAATGCACACAAATGTGACTCATAAAATGGTGAGAGTGTTTACTTAAATTTCTCACAAAATGGCAAGAGAATTAAAAAATGGCTGATTGATTTGACCTTAATTATAAATTGAGTGATTTCCTACATAGTCTAAATGGATCTCAAGTCATTATAGTTTCAGCTTAAAATGGAGAATCCAACTAAGTAACGACAAGTTCTCAAATAGGAAAATGGACATGTATTGCATTGTGATGAAATAATGTGGGTAAAATGAGTTTCTATTAGGCTATAGGAAATGGTGACAAGGGCCAATGACACTAATTTATCTAAAGGTGGTTACAATTAATAGCATGATTAATGAAATATAACATGATAATATTTAAGGATGCAATTGATAAACCACTGTCATACATCCCCAAGATGCTTTATCTTTATGAAATAATGTGTTTAATGAATCAAAATACTAAATCAACTACTGAAACTTAGTTTGAATCCAATCACTAAAGGTGCCTGAAGTACCAATGGATCAGAACCAAGGTAAAAAATGGATGGGGAGGGGAAGGTAAAGGAGGAATGGTATACGATATGGTAAAAATAAGGTGATATTAAAATACAATTTTAAATGATCCTCATAGTCAATACCTTATTTATCTTAATGGAAATAATACTTGAGATGTATTATGTTTATCAGGTCATCAAGTTTATCTCCTTTTGGTGTAGTAAACACGTATACTCTAGAGCCATAGTTAACAACAATCATGTAAGGTCCTACCAAATTAGGCTTAAACTTTCCTTTCTTATTTTTCTTGATTGTGGTGTTTTTCATTATATTTAAGGATAAGATCACTAATATCTAACTCTTTGTGATTCACACGCCTATTATATTATCCACACAACTACTTTTAGTATTCTTGAAGGTTATTTATAGTGGCCATGCATTTTTCATCTAGTAGTTCCAACTCTTGTAAATGAGTTATATGTAATCCTCATTATCAAGGATGTGCTTCAATGAGATTCATATTGAAGGTAACTCTACCTTGATGGGAAAAATGACCATAGTGCCATAAATAAGGGAATATGGTGTGGATCTTATTGGATTTTCATAAGTAGTATAATAGGCCTAGAGGGTACAAAATATTTTAAGTGCCAATTATGAATATCATCATTGATAATCTTCTTTAGAATATTGATAATGATCTTTTTAGATGACTCTACTTGTCCATTACCTTATGGGTAATATGTAATGGAAATTTTTTGTGTAATATTAAACTTGACACAAAGTGCTTTGACAATTTTGTTTTTAAACAAACTTCTATTATTAGATAAAATTTTAGAGTGGATACTATAGTGGAAAATGAGATGGCTAAAGATGAATTTGGAAATTTTATTTCCTATCATGTGAGGAGTATAGCTTCAACACACTTAGTTAAATACTTGGTCGTGATAAGGATATGTGTATGACCATCTAAGGAGGTTGGGTTAATCTTTCTAATGAGATTGAGTCCCCACATTAAAAATGACCATGGATTGGTCATCGAATTGAGTGTTATATATGATGGATCAAATTTTCATGCCTCTAACATTATTTACATATCTTAACATAAGTAGATACATATGCTTCCATGGTCTTCCAATAATAACTAGTATGTAGAAGTTTTTTTCTAAGGACAACCTCACTGGTGTGGCTTCAATACACTCCATCAACTTAATTAAATGTTAATACATAATCTACCAAAGTTAAACAATGAAGCAGAGTTCCATCAAAGCTTCCTTAGTAAATTATAGGTCCAAGTAAGGTATAGTGAGAGGCTTGGTGGGTGAAGGATTTTTGTTTCTTACTTGAAAGTTTAGGTGGTAGGACTTGGTCATGGAGGTAAATATATTATTCAAAGTACCAAATAGAGTTAATACCAATAATATCATAGATAATTTCAAGGGTTAAGAGTGTGAACAAGGAATACTTAGAGGGGAGGTTAGACTTGTGTTATTCCAATAAAATAAATTAAAATAACACACTAAAATCCTAATACCTCTAGCCTAGACACTATGGAAAACATAGGTAACAAGCATGAATATGAAAACACAATTAAAACATAAAATAAAATACTGTTTTACATTGGATATATAAATGTCTTGTTTAAGTGGATTTTTTAGTTTGTGCATCAATAAGTCTTTGACAATGAATATTTCTTTGCTCTTTCTCTCCTTGGAACCTTAGCTTGGCTTAATAATTTGGCATGGTAACACTACTTTCATGAATATTTTATCTATAAATTAGCATTATAACACTATACTTATCAAATATTTAAAATATTTAGGCATAATAAATTTACACTAAGAGAGATTAAAAATAAATAGGAATGACCTTGTATTTATAGCCTCAAAAATTAACTCTCACCCAAGGTGAGTCAAGGTTGAGTTTAAATGTGGAATGGGTTCAAACTAACCTTAGGTGAGTCGAGACTAACTCTAGTTGAGTTAATAGTTGGCTTGTAATTATAATTTTTAATTAATAAGATGGGCTCTCAAATTAGATATTTTGGAAGAGATTGACAACTCATAAAGTCAATGATGAAAAAGCTTGATATTTTGATTTTTAGAATTTTGATTTTTAGAATTTTGATTTTTAGATATTTATTAATTGAAAATGAATAATTAAACTAATAATTTAATATTGAACAAAAATAGGAAAAACATAAATACATTAACTTATTCATTAACAAAGTCTTATTTGACTTAGGACTGTGTACTTCTCCTACATGTAATTTACATTGAACAAAACTACATATATGGAAAATTACGAAAGCAGACTAAGTGTCCTTAGACATAGGAATTTCTTCCTTTTTATTCTTCTCTAAATTTTTTTCATATCTCTTCAAGATAGCTTGGACTTCATCATTACTTGGGCCAGATGTACTCTTAGAGATGACAAGTACCCTTGTGATAGAATATTCTAAGTTAACTGGTAAATCCTTGAGCTTGTCCATGTTTCCTTATATTTTATCCAAGATGACTTGAAATTAAATTAATTTGTTGATGGAATCCAGTGTGAAAGTACCCCTTTCAATCTTTGTTTAAGATGTAAATTCCTGAGTAATGGTATCCATAGGGAGAATTTCTTGAGAATCATTTTTAACTTGATAGGAGAGTTTTCCAATTTTTTTTGCATGATATAACATCTTATTATCACACATATCTTCATATTCTTCAAGATATTTAACTATATTCTTGATAACTTCCTTCTTATTCTTCATTTCCTCTCTATATTCTATGAACACTTTTCTACTTGGAATGACCTTCTGCTCAACCAAGAGTTCTAGCTTGAATTGGTGCAACTAAGTCTATGTATGAATATCATTATCTATTAACCTTTGTAATAATTTTTTCATGTTCACATGACCAATTTATATATCTTTGATATGATCAACATTGGATTTAATTATAAATATTGGGACCACTTCTTGGAATTTGTATTTCATGGATCTCTTAGCAAGAGAAACCTCTATCATTAGTTGAGAAACTATAAGAGAGTGTTTACATCCTTTAGATTTAGCATATTTTTCTCTTAGTAAGAAGCATGTAAAAGTGGATAAAAATTGCACCTGTGTACAAGGTAGTAAATCACTTTATGTAGTTCAAATAATTTTCTCTAAACTACACCATAAAGTAGCTATATAGTGCAATTCAATGAAAAATATCTGATCTACACAAGTCTAAAAGTTTTGGATGTAGTTCAGAGAAAACTATCTGATCTATACCATATTCCATACTTGAGTACTAGGTAAGACATAGTGCACTTTGGAGAAAATTATTTGAAGTGCACCAATAGGATGGGGTGCAATCTAGAGAAAATTTTCTAACTTGCACCAAAATCAACTTGGTACAATTTAGAGAAAATTTTTAACATGCACGAAAATGAACTTGGTGCAGTTCAAAGAAAACTCTCCAACTTGAACCAAAATGAACTTTGTAGTCCAAGAAAAATTCTCTAACATGCACCAAAATGAGCTTGGTGTAGTCTAGATAAATTTGTTTGACTTGCACCAAAATAAACTTAGTGTGGCCTAGAGAAAATTCTCTGACTTGCACCAAAATTAACTTGGTGTAGTCCATATAAAATTATTTAACTTGCATTCAAATGAACTTGGTGCAGTCTAGAGAAATATTTTTGACTTGTACCAAAATAAACTTGCTGCAATATAGAGAATGTTTTTTGACTTTCACCAAAATTAACTTGGTGTAATCCAGAGAAATTTTTTTGACTTGCTCCAAAATAAACTTGGTGTAGTCTAGAGAAAATTCTCTGACTTGCACTAAAATTAAAAATTCCCTCAAAAGACTAACTTGTTTTTGAGGATAGAAAAATGAAAGAAGGTAATGATTGGCCTCATTTTTATGTGCTTATATCTCATGGGCTATGATATTGATAATATTTATAGGGGTTATCCTATGAATTGAGACTGCTAAATTCAACGATAACAATAATGTCTCCAACCTCATCAATGAAATCAACCCTATACAAGGTGTTTGGTAATATATTGGAGGTGGCCTTAGGGGTCTTAATCTATTATTTATTAATCATATTCTGGCATCCATCTCTATGGTCTTCAAAGAATATTATAGATGTCTATGGAGTCTTGTCAAGATAACTCTCAAAATATGGAATTAAAAATACCGAATCCATAAAATCAAGGTCTAGATTCAAAATCCTTTCCCATCTATCATTTAAGAATTCTCTTATATCAGGATCATAATGTTGGGTTAGTTTTAACACCAACTCAGAGATTTGGACTGATAATGGAAAGATTGTAGCTTGTGTTAAACTAGAGTTATAAATACTCTAGATCTAATCATTCTTGAGCTCTACACCTATTGAGGTCCAGAAGTCCCCTAGGTTAATGTGACCTAAATCAATAGATATTATCTCTATTTTATTGGACTCTAAGGTAATATTCCCTCCATGTAACTTTTATTTTAACCTCATCTCTTTTGGAGACATGGAATATAGCTAAAAAGCTTATGAAAAACCAACTATGAGAGCTAGCAGAACTTATAGGTGTTAAAAGCAAATATAATCTTTGATGGTGATGGAAGGTGATCTAAGTAGGTAAAATTTCTAGAAAAAATAGAAAGTGTTTGAAGTAGTTATCAACTCTATGGAGTTATATAGTGTTTCAAACAACCTGGATCTCTAATGGAGATGGAAGGTGTTTGAAGTAATATGGAATCCTGTTAGAGATTGGAAGTATTTGAATCAATTCTACTATTCATGAGGACTTGGAACCTTAAGGGGATATTAGGTGCTTGAAATAATGGTAAAACCCATGGGGTTTAAAATTACCCTACATAATTCCAATGTTCATAGGGAAGTTGGAGGATTTTTATAAGGAATATTTGATGGGTTTTTTAAATATGCTAAGAAAATCCACCTGGTTTGATGAAGTCCTAGATTTGAATACAAATCTCTTTGTGGGAAAACCTATGGAATTTGTGATGGAAATTTTTTAAAAATGAAACCTTAGATTTAACTTTGAAGAAAACACATGAACTCATAGAAAATGACTTCTACCAGTAGAGTAACCCTAAAATGACTCCACTATAAGCAATGATAATCATATAGAAAGAACTTGGAAACCTTTTTGCAACAAATAACTTGAAAAACATTTTTAAATTATAGGAATATGGTAGAAATTACAGGGAAATACCATTTAATAAAAAAATGTCATGGAACTTGTTTTATAGATGTGGATTTGACTTGCAGGTACTTTCTTATATGTGGATCAAGGGTTAAATGCATGGTGAGAGTCATTAGATCTCAAAAAATTGATTATCAATTTCAAAAATGAATTAAAAAATGCATAATTCATATGTTTAAATAAGAAACCCCTAGAATTAATGCACTCTAATGGTAGTTGGTGGTAAAGATAGGAGGTTAATGAAATGAGTCCCATGGCCACTAGTTTTAATGGTTTGGTATGTAGAAGGTGGAAATTCATGAGCAATTTTTAATTTGTAAAATTGAAAATTTCTCCTAGATTTTTGGATCTCACAGGAAGGGTAAGAGGTAGAACTTGGGATGTAATTTGAAATTTTTCAAATTGAGAATTACTTATGGAGTTCCACCTTCCATGGGAAGGCTACTATTTGGTTTCATACGATCCAACACTTGGCATGAAATTTGAAATATTTTAAATTGTAAATTATGTGTCAAGTTCTAGATTTTACTAGTTAATGTCTTCATGGGATCTGAAGCTTTGCATGTAATTTGAAATTTGTAAAATTGAAAATTATGTGTTGAGTTCTAGATTCCACCAGTTTGGAAAATTATTGATTTATGGGATTTGGAACTTGTGAAGCAATTTTCATTATTTAAAATTACATTCCAAGTTATAGCTTCCATCTGTTAGGAGGGTTTAGTATTTTACAATATCCAGAGCTCACAAAATAATTTACAAAACTACAAATTGCATCTAGAGTTCTAGATTCCACCAGACAAAGGTAAAATGGTTTTTTTAGTGATTATAAGGGATTTTCTAAAAAATGAAGGTGGTCTCCCTTAGGGTATTATATGTTATGATATATTTGGGAAAAGATATAAACATTTTTGGTGACCTCTATGGGATGATTACTTGCTAATCAATTTTTATCTAGTAACTTTATAGAACATTGGGCATGGAGTCAATTTGGCTTGACAAACTTTAACCTAGGGAAGAATACATGGGATCTAACTAAACATGAACAAAATAAATGAAAAATAGAAAAAGAAAATAGGGAAAGAAACACAACTAAGGAAACAAAAACTTTTAATGATTTGACTTGTACGAAAGAACTTATTGAAAAACATAACTAGCCCTATTATGTTTAAAATTTTAATTTTTAGAATGAATTCCTACCTCAAAATCATGTTTTGAGGTATATACCATTGAATAGGATATGTAATTTTGATCCATAGATCTTGGAGTGTTGGAATGCATTAGCTCTTTTATACTGAGTTATGGTATATGGATCATTCCATATTGCATCAAATTTGGTGTGATTACCTAGTTTATCCTTATCTACATCCCATTTGAGAACCACATCTCCTTCATTGAATCTTTTATTGGATGATTTTTTATCAAAATTCTTCTTTGTTTGAGCCTAATTTGCTTCCAAGACTTTCATCAATTGTTTCCTAATTTCTTAAAGTTTCATGAGTTCAGCCAATCTCACTATCATTTCATCATTGTCAATCAAATCCAATTGATTATTGAGATATAGAGATGGTATCTCAGTTGATGGTGGTACTCATGTTTCTCTTACATATACCAACATAAAGGGGGAGTTATTGATGGCTCTTTTTAGAGTGATCCTATCAGCCCACAATGTTGATTTCATTTTTTTCTGCTATGTCCTCTGATTATCCTCCATTGTTCTCTTGATAATTATGATAAGGTTATTATTTTTTGACTCAACCAGGCCATTACCGTAGTGGTAATAATTAGAATTAAACATTATAATTTATATCCCATTCACTCACTTGAGTTCATACAAATGTTTTGGTGTTATTTTAGATATTGTTGTGAGGAACACCAAATCTTAAGACTATACCAACCCCAAATTCTAAAATAAATGCCTTCATGGCATATTCTAGTGTAACCACTTCCATCCATCATGTGAAATAATCTATTTATATGAGGACCCACTTATGTCCTACACTTGATAGTGGATTGATCATGCCTATGAAATCCAACCCCCATTGAGTAAATGAATGATCTGCTTGAATTGGTCTAAGAGGAAAGACTGATAACATTTACTTGCCAGTGAAGTAAGTAGAATTTTCATAGTTCCTTACCTAGTAATGGTAATATTTGAATAATTTAGGCCAATAATAGAATCCTCTCATTATCTTGATGGTCATAGTTCTTGTAGAATAATTTCCTCTTGATGGTCTATAGTGAAACTATTCAAGCACTTTGGGAACTTAATAGTGCTCAATACATCTTAACAAGACTCCATTCATATCTTTCTAAAATATTATTCCATAAAAAAGAACATATGGAATAGATTGGAGTCCAAAATAACTTTTCTTTGAATACTAAAATTCACAGGGGTACTCACTAGTCTATAAAAAATTAGTTATGTCATAGATCTAGCTATTGAAAATAGGTGGATTGGTTGGCTGAGATGTAGCTTGAGCATATACTACTTCAATAATCTTGATGTCAGAATCTAGTTGCTCACACAATCCTCTTCCTCATACTATTTATTTTATTTTGTTATCCACTTCATATTCCATGACCTTCATGATCCATCTTGCTCTTTTTTCTTTTATCTCTTGGCTCAACAAGAACACTTTGATGACTCACCATCAGATGAATTTTTTTTTGGGAGAATATTCCTAGACTTCTTGAAATATTTGATTAGCACATATACCTACTTCTATATGAAAGTGTAATTCCCTTCATAATCCTAGAAGGATTGCTCAAAAAAATATATTGGTTGTTCTAATTGTTCTTGATTGTGTTGAGTCAAGATAGATGAGATAGTTCCTTCCCCTCCAAATTCATAGAGAATGATGTCTTTCACATAGTTTGTGTTGACTAGGGTAAGAGCTTGAGAAATAACCTATTTTATGGCCTTAAAGTTGTCTTTTTCCTCTTGTGTCCAGTTGAAAAGGATACCCTTCTTTAGTATTGTAGTAAGGGGTTTCGCCATAGAGGCAAAATTTGGGACAAATCTTATTATAAAGTTGATTTTTATAATAAAGCTCTATATCACTTTCTTATGTCTTAGTAGTGCTAATTTAGATATAACACTAATTATTTATATGTTTGTTTCAAGACCCTCTTTTGATAATATGTGTCATATTAGCTTCCCTTCATGAACTACAAAAACACATTTCTTAGGATTAAGGGAAACCTCAAATTCTCTACACCTTTCAAAAAAAATTCAAAGGTGATCCAAATGTGCATCAAAATGTTTAGAATAGATAGTAATACCATCCAGATATATTAGGATCATTTCATTAATCAAACCTCTAAACTCCATATCTATGGCTCTCTAAAATGTTGCACCAACATTTGTCAAACCAAATGTCATCTTCTCATATGCATATGTGCCCCTTTTTGTGGTAAATGTAGTCTTGAATTAGTTTAATTTTTGTATCAGGATTTGGTTATAAGCATAAAAGCCATTTAAAAAAGAGAACCTTTTAGATCTTGATACAGTTTGCATAAATTTGCTCCATTAGGGGGAGAGGGTAATGATCCTTTAGTGATACCTTATTTAGGTCCCTAAAATCCACACACAACCTAATTTAACCATTTTTATTTCTAACAAAGACTAGATTAGAAACATAAGATGAATTATTGATGGTAAAATTTATATTAACCTCTATCAATTTAAAGAGATTACTCTTCATAAGGGGTTTTATCTATGGATTTAACAATTTTTTTTATCTGATAGGCTTGGTATTTGGGTCTAATTTTATTGTATGCTAGGCTAAACTAGGATCGAATCCTATTAGATCATGATAATTTAAAGATAATTTATAATCAAACTATTGACATAACTAATAAAAATATTGCTTTTCAGTGTCATTGCATACCTTACCTATTTTTAGTGATTTTCCTTTTGAGATGACCACCATCTCACAATCCTCTTCATTTACTAGAATTTTATTTTTATTACCTATCAACTAATCATTTGAATTGAAGATTTTCTCTAGTGTAACAAGACTCATAGGTAGTTTGATTATTTTTTTATGGATGATATGATCTCTATATTGGTCATGGAGCCTTGACTAGTTTTTATTTGAGAATTCTACTTCCTCTCTTTGAAAGTTGACAATCTATTGATCTCTATCAAAAAATTGCCAATTAGTTACATTATTGGGAATAGATGGTCTTATTATCAACCTCAAATTCTATCTATTTTATTCTTTATTTCTATTGGTATGTTGTATTGGGATCTTATAGAGGCCATACAGTCAGCATCTTTATTCCATGCTCTTGGTACTGCTTGGATATTCAGAGTGTTAAAGTCTTCTAATAGGTCCCAAACCCTATGTTTGTAATACCTTGGAAAAATTTTATTGGTTACACTTTTGGATCGAACTTAGTGTATAATTATCTCACAATCATTAAATATTTTTAAGAACTTGATTCTTCTTTCCTTGGCTAATTATAGGCCTCAAATCAATGCTTCATATTTAGCTACATTATTTGTATAGCTAAATTGAAATAAAAAAGAATAAAAGTATATTTCCTTATATGGAAATATAAATACAATCCCCAATCTTGAACCATTTCTTCTTCTAGAACTATCAAAAAATAGTTACCAAATCCCTTTAATATCTTTGACTAGTTTGACTAAGTTTAAGATAATTACATCATTTTCATGAATGTAATAAGTACATAACCATATTCCTATACATAATCATAAGGATAAAATTGAAGGGTTTATACCCATTCATCTAGATAAGTATCTAGAATATATTATATATGTGTTGTAACTTCATGATCCATCTCCTCTTGATCTTGTAATGTATAATGTATTTCTAGGGGGATAGGATTGTATGGCTCTATATGATATTTCATGATTGGCTCACCTCTTATTGTTACTCTAATCCCATTTATTATTCTAAATAACATGTGAGACCAATATATAGATAAATATCCTCCCATATTAAAAGTGAAATCTCTTGAAAGACAAATTACAAAGTAAGGGGGAAGATCTATGATTGAAATACTTGAGATATTGACAAGCTTGGACATGCATGAATAATGAACTTTAGCCCATTTTTTATTCATATTATTTAAATAGTAGTTCCATATAATTAAACTAATCCTTTATTGAAGGGTGTATATTATATTCCTAATTCATTATCTACTTTCTTGGGCATCATTGAACTGCTAGCCCCTAAATCTACCATGCAATTATGAACCAAATGCTTCCCTAATATAAGTGAAAAATAGAATTGGGGAGGCTTACCATTTTTTCTCATTTTAGTGTCAGTTTTTGGTTGACATAAAATAATTATAGTATTAGGTCCATCAGAAGTAACCTTGTCTGATATCTAGAAAATTTTGAAATCCTCTTTCAGCAAATCCCTTTGTTCTGGGGTTTCTATCTATTTTTTTTATTTTTCTAAATTTGGAAAGAAAGAAACTAATGAAAAAGGGCGTGTAAAAAAATACCTTTTGGATGTGTGTGCATTAGATCCAAGTGATTATGGAGATATCCTATTTGTCTTGGTATGATAATCTTAATATAATAAAACAAACCACAAAACTTGTTTGTTAGAAAATCAGAAAGGTGGATTGACTAGCATGAGCTAGATATTAGAAGTGAAAGATTTCTAGAAGGTTGTCAATCCACCTAATTTAAGTACTTAATTTTATAAATGAAAATAAAAGTATTTTGCATAAAATATCATAAAAATTAAACTAAAAATATAAATCAATAGTAAATAACTAAAATAAAACAAATAATTTACATGCTTTGCTAAAATAATGACTAGCTGAATCAACTAGTGCTGAAAATTGGTTAAGGCAAAATTGTGGTTTTTATTTTGGTTGAGTTGATAAATGGTTAAATGGGTAAATTATATTAAATAATGGGAGGATAAATTGTAAAATGTATTATGAGTTCAATATGACAAGATGGAAAAGATTCAAAAATGGTAAATAGTCAAGTTGGTAGGAAGATAGAAATGCAAAGAGATAAATGGTCAAGGTGGAACAAAGAGGCAAAGGGTGAATGGAAAAAGAAGTAAAGGGATAAGAATTTAAAGAGATAAAGGGATTAAAAGAGAAAATATTAATGGGATAAAGGTGTGAGGTAAATAAAATAATAGGGCTAAGAAATGAAAGAACTAAAATACAAGAAAGCAAATAAATGCTAAATTGATACTTGATGAAGATGGTTTATGAAGATGTTGTTGATCAAGATTGAGGAAATTTTGGTAGAGTCTAACTACTTGATTCTCTTCTCCTCAAATATTAATGACCTAATTTTCAATTGGATGACCTCTTCCAAAATTAAAAAACTTATGACAAGAATCCTTTAACCAAAAATAGCTTCCCCTTTGGTGAACGAGAAAAGGGGTATTTATAGCATTTGTTGTGAAGAATCATGCCAAAAGATGGAATTATTAAAAGTATGGCACAATTTTACATGTGGTGCATGAATGATTCAAAATATTAGGGTGGTGAGATTACCACCTTGGTCATGGGTCTCCCATTTGGGTTTTTGTGTCTCCCACCTTACACATGAGTGCAATTTTGAATGGGAATCATGCACATGGGTCTAAATGAAGCAAAAAGACTTTTCACCACCCTTTCTTGTCTTAATCCAAGCACTTAAAGATATTCCCCACAAAATGTGGCACCATTTTCTATGTGGGTGAATAATTGAGTCAAATATGAGGGTGGTGGGATTCTCATCTTGATCATGGGTCTCCCATTTGGGTTGGTGTGTCTCCCACATTGCACATGAGTTCAATTTTGAATGGTAATCATTCACATGGGCCTAAATGAGGCTTAAAGAATTTTCACCACCCTTTATTGTCTTCATCCAATCACCTAAAGAGATGCCCTACAAAATGTGGCACCATTTTACATGTGAGTTCATGGATGATTCAAAAGATGAGGGTGGTAGGATTCCCACCTTGATCATGTGTCTCCTAATTTTCTAAAAAGTCAAAAATGGGTGCATATATTACCCTTTATCTTTTCCAAATCACTAAGGACATGGGTATCCCATTTGTAAGGCTAATTTCATGTGTGAAGATAAAATACATGTTTAATGATGGCCCCTTAAGGAGAAATTCACCATATTTCAAGGGAGGACCCTTGTGATGCTTAAATGAGGTCATTAAACACCTTGGAAAAGGGTCCCAAGTGGGTTATGCTTTCTTGCATCAAGCCACCTCACTTCTAAGCCATGTCATTTACCATATCACCTCCCAGATAACCTTCCATGTCACTTGTCATGTCATCATGAATAGTGATTATAGGTCCCATAGTGAATAGTGATAGTGAGTCCCATAATGAATAGTGATAGTGAATAATACATTCAAATAATATTTTTGAATAGTAATATATGAATGGGAGAATATTGATTTGGTTAGGTTAATAAGAGTTAGTTAAGGGATAAGAAGGTTTTAAGGGGATTTTAGGAGGTCTTAAGGGGTTCATACATCAAAAACTACAAGTGTGTAGTTTTTTAGTGCCTAAATTTTATGCCTTTTGTTATGTGGCTTTGAATTAATAAGCTACAAAACAAAATTGAATCCCTTGGTCGAAGGTCAAGATGCCCTAAGTATGGGAGGAGGTGTTCCCCCTCAAATTAGGAGTCAATTAGGTAAATCAAAATTAAGTACAAGTTTGATAAGTGGTTGATGGGGAGGCACTAGGTGGTGCACAAGGTAGTTTGGGTATTATAGACACAAACATGTGCATAAAATGTAACTACATTTGGTAGCTAAGATCACACATGAACTAAATTTTCCAATGTTGGTTAATTTAAGTTTGGGTCTAGAGGGACATAAGTCAAGGGTAATTGGTTCACAAAATTAGTCATAGTTGATTAGGTCATACCTAGCAAGTGATATATATGGGGTTAGAGTTGGTTGTAGGTATCCAAGGTAGGAAGTGTTCCTATAAAACAACCCAAATGGTTAGGTCATGCAAAAATGTAACATGGAAAGGGTGCTTATTATGGTCAAAATGGCCTAGGCAAGGTCATCACCAAAAGATGCAAATAAATTTGGGTCAAAAATGACCAACATCAAAGTAGACATGTTCTAATTTATGGGTGGTTAGTAGAAACTAGTTGGCAAGGGTCTAGGTAGGGGTGGCTGAGCTGACTCCATATACACTAGTCAAGTAGACACTACCTACAAAGCTATATAGATGTAATATCCAACAAGAACTTTAAGCCAAATGTATTTCTAGTGGAGTTCATATGGGTTACCCCAATATGATATACCACATGGTTAATTTTGGGTTTAAAGGTTAGTAATGGTGAGGTGTCATGGTGTAGATTGGTGAATAGTCACCATAATAATCCCACATGCATTAGGGGGATAGGACACAAATGGATGAGGTAGGATAAATAAGTGGGTAACAAAAGGATAAGCATCACAAATGTCTTATGATGGAGCTAAGCCAAAGAAGAGGTTCCTTCATGAGGAGGTTATGCGTTCTAAAATTATGTGATGGTATAAGTATAGTAGCTAAGTTTTAAGAGGTGGGTGTCTATCATAATCTACATAGTCATGTTTACAAAATGTCATCATTATTATGAGCTAAGTTTTAAAGTTAGTAGTGAAGTGATGACCTAAAAATAATTTATTGGATGGATAAGTAGATTCTAAGAGTTAGAAAATTGGCAACATGGTGAGTGATAAAGGATGGATTGTGCCTATCCCAAGAGTTGCATGGGTAGGCTAGATAAAAGGTGGCCATGTCTGCATCCTCTATCTTATTTCTTTGAAGCCAATAATTTTAGGTTCCACTTAGAAGAGGCCCTATTAGTAGGGAGTTATGTGGTTCAAGATACTTGTTATATAATTGGATCACACAAGTGAGCTTCTATAGTGGCAAGCATTTGGGAGTTACAACCACCAGTAATAGTGGTAGTTTTGAAGGCATGATCATTACAATGACCCATGGTTGAAATATAATTTATGTCAACTAGGATAAAGGTGAAAATGATGTAAATTACAACTAGGATGATAAGGACCAAAAGATGACAAAGCAAGGAAAGACATCAGATGTGGATTAGATGATAAGGGTGACAAAAGACATCATGATAGTGTATAATGGATTTATTGAGATGACCAATCATATCAAGGTGATGTGTCCATATGAAAAGGTAAGTAAACATGATTGTTTCAAGTAGGAAGATTGTTCAAGGGAATCAATGACATCATATGACCTTCCCCATTGATGGAATGGAGAATCATGTCAATGAGGAAAAATGGTCAAGTATTCTATTTAAAGAATCATGATAAGGACAAATGTATATCATTAAGTTATTTGGTTTTACAAGTTAAAGGGATTGAAGATAACTACGCAAGGATGAAGATAGAAAATAATGAGAATAATGGAGGAGATAATCAATAACCCATATGACCCAAAATAATCAATATGGTGAATGTGTGGATCTACCAAATACTACAACATGTAATGGTGATAATGGAAGTACTATTAGATCAACAACAAGAGAAAAGTCACCCATGGCTTGAGTTTGAGCTTGAATTCTTACCTTCATAATAGTGAATAAGGTGAAAATTTCACTACATAATATATAGGGTTAGATAACATGATCATTATCCTATCTATCGAGGGAACCCTCACTATCCAAGGGCATGTATGCTAAGGCAATAACTGATGGTACCTATGCAAGTAGAATAACTAGAGTAGAGGTATGTAATGGCTGAAATAGGTGAGTAAGGTGAAAGACCTAGAGTGGAATATTATTTTTCCCTTGTGGGTATGAATGCAAAAGAGGAGTATAGAGTACACCCTTAGTAGATGCTAAGACAAGGAATGTTATGGATTTTATTTTAGGGAGAAATCAAGTAAAAGGATGGTTGAACATAAGTCCAAAGTCACTAGATAATCAACCTAGTGCTTGGGTAGGAAAATAATGTATGTAGGGGCCTTAGGTGAGGTGTCGATAGTATGATAATTTTATATGTATCATATGACTCCTCGCACCCTAAATAAAATATTGCACAATTTGATGTAAACATGTACAAAATGTGGTAGATGTCACTAGTCAAATGTTATATTTCTTAAGGTTATGTGGATACTTATGAATATTATGGTTATGGTTATGATTGGTATGGTTATGGTTGTTTTATTCTCTCTTAAGATAAAGTCGATGAGGTAAGGCAATGAACAACACTAATAGTAAAGTGAAGAATATAATCAAGAGAAAATTTCCATAATGAAAATGTCAACTAAGCACATTAGGATGAGAAAAGGGCATGGTGTTCCTTATATGATAATGAATAAAAATAAACCTAGAGTGGGATTGGCTTAATGAACATAAGCCCTACAATTACATCAAATGAGCATTCTTTGAAGGATAAAAAGGTGTTTTGATCACACTTTTTAAAGTACATGCAAAATCTGTAGAGGGTTTAAAGGTTGAAGAGGTGATGGGTAGGGTGAAGGGAATAGTTGGAGAGGGACAAAAGGGAAGACCCATGTTTAACTGATAAAGACACTAAAGGAAGAAATAGATGTCCTAAAGTAGTTACCTTGATAAGATTTCATCCATTAAAGCAAGAAAGAAGAGGACATGAGGAAGAAAACATGTATACACATGTATAATCAATGTGATTGGTGATCTCACTCTAATGAGTGAGAATATAGAGTGCTTATGGGATAAAATAAATAGGATACAACAAGGGATGAGGTGAAGGCAGACTAGGAGATGGATGAAGAAATAGGTAAAGAAAACCATGAGGTCATAGATAAAGATGAAGGTGGAGAAGGATGGAAGGAGCCAAGCATGGATATTGAGGAGGAAAGAATAAGGTCAAGAAGAACAAGGATTTTCATCAAGGGAGACAAAAAAAATGAAATGAAATAGAGAAAATAAAAGAAAAATACAAGTTATAAGATGGGGGTTTGAGGAATGCACTAAAGAATGACATATTAGAGAATTAAAAAGGATGGGGAAATAAGTGTAACAATCATGAAGGGTAAGGGGAGGATGAGGAATATGGTGTGCCATGGAAGGTTTAAAAATAAGTCTATAAAAGACCAAGGAGAAAATAGTTTGGTGATGAAAATGAAAAATAAGGAAATATACAAAAGAAAATGAAATAGGAGGAAAAGGGAGTGAAATAAGGAGACAAAGAGGATGATAGGAGAGTGAAGAAGTAGGTGAAGATGTGACCAAGTAAGCATGGGTGATGATAGGAAAGGAGAAAAATAATGAAGCAAACTAGGGGGTAGTGTTGGAGATGAGAATGGGATGGAAAATGGGAAAGGGGTTAAGAAAAATAATGGGAAGCAAAGGATGGGTGGATAGGAAACTGATGAGGTAAGGTATGTGCTAATTAGCTTGTTAGAAAATATTTACAAGTTGAATGGGTGATTAGAAGAGATTGACAAGATGAAAGGTGGTGAGGTGGTGAAGAAATAGGGGAACACAATGAAAGGGCATGAGATTAAAATAAGGGATGAAGATCAAGGATGATAAGAAAGAAAGGAAAGAATTAAAGCAGGGATATAAAGCATAGACACTCACATAGATTCAAAAGATAAGTGAGTACTAAGATGGAAAGAGGAAAATGGGAATGAAAAGTGCAAAAGGCTAGGATTGATAAGAGGAAAAGGGCAATTATGGAAGGATTCTCAAAGGATAAAGACCTAGTTCAAAGCTAGTTGTGAAGGAAAAAAAATGGAAAAGGTAGGGAGAGTGGAAAATTGATAGAGAGTAGTGGTACATGTAAGAAAAAAGGGATTATATAATAAATAGAAGAAATATAAATTATGATAGATTAAAAAGATGGGAAAGAGGAAAACAAGAACTAAATATTAGAATGAATGTGGTTTAGAAGCAGTGGAAGGGCAGTAAGAAGGTGGTAGCAAAGAAGAGAAGGAGGGAAAAGTGTCTATCGATATGCAAGTAAATAAGATGATGTGGAATTGGTGAGGAAAAGAGAGTGAGGAAGAGGGTATGATAGGTTTCCAAGGTCAAGGGGAAAGGATGAGGATGTTGGATGAAGACAAAGGGGATAAAGGGAATGGTTGGTGAGAAGTCGAGAGAGGGGCCAAAAACATGAAAAGTGGGTATAAGAGTGAGCCACAAAGCATTCACAAGGAAAGTTGATGGGGAGGCCAATGAAGTAGATTAGGTGGTGACTTTATGGGAGATAAGAGGGGCCAATGAGGAAAGCTATCAATCCTTATGTTAAAAGATATTGATAATCTATAAAAGTGGTTAAAAGAGATTGGCAAGCTAAAGGGAGGGAGGTGGTGAATGGATAGGTAGAAAAGTGGAGGAAGAGATTTTATGGGAGAAGGGAAAATAAAGCATGCAGTTGAGCTGACCTTTGTAATTGAGCACTACCTACATATTCCAAAAGACCTCAGGATAAGATAGTTCTCCTAGTAATTGGGGAAAACAAAGATGAATTATTATATTATGTTAAAATAAAAGGATGTTAGGAAGAACCCAAAGCTTTCCTGACATAGGATGCCATAAACAAGAGGGAATTGTTATCAATGGAAATTAATGAGAATAAAAGGGGGAGGGTAATTAGATTTTATTGGATGAACTGCCCTTAGAAGCCAAGCAGTGCCTATATTGTCCATAGACATTAGGCTAATGTAGTTTAATGAGGGTTGGCAAATGGTGCTAAAATGGGTTTCCCCAATTTTATGGACCACATGGTTTATTTTGGTTGAAGGTTTATGGAGAAAGGGTGTTTGTCAAAGATATTTTGAGGTTGTGAAGAAAGGTATATCCGAAAGGTAGGTTGATTGATCATATATAGGTAGTCGATATTAATGTTGTGATGATGTTATTCATGATTAGGGTTATGATTATTTGATGGATGATAATGGTGGCACACAAGTAGGTTAGATGACCATGCTAGATGTGGAAAAAGACATGAAAAATCATGAAATAGAGTTCTAATAAAATGTATGATGAATTGAGGAGAGAATAATAAATGAGGTTTAATACCCATTTGTTGACAAGCATAGAGTAAAAAAAAACCCAAAGTTGAATTTACTTAAAGAACATAAGCCATTAGAATGATTTGCATTAGCATGAGTTGGTTGATAAAACAAGTTTCTTCATCTCAATGTGCCAAGTAAGCATGAAATACCTTTTTTTATAGATAGTATAAAGGGAAGATGGGAAATAGGTGGTGTGAAGGATAAAGGGTAATATGTATGGTAAACTTATATGCTTAATTTTTCCCCTTCCATAGGTGACTTAATAATGATAATAGATAAGTCCATGTCATATTCTATATGTAGACTAATCAATATAGGAGTCTACATGTGAAATCTGATTGAGACTTCCACCTTAATATGATGTTGGAGAGTTGATTATAACTTTCAATATTATATAGATTTTTTTTATTGTGATAATGGTTCTTTTTCTTTATTGATGTATATGAGAAGTTGATCAATGGTTGAATCTTCTAAGGAATTTCTCTTCTTTTGACAAAGTTAACTTAGCCATCCTTCAAGGGAGTGGTCTAAGCTTGTTGGATTTGTTTAATGATCTTGATTGTTGTCCTTCAAAGGAGTAGTCTACATTGCTTAAGACATGGACAAGTATAATTAGGTTTGATATTTAAATTTTTTTTGGATGTGATTTTTTTTAAACATGGACAAGTCTAATTAGGTTTAGTGGTTTACCATTATGAGGGGAAAAATTTAACATAAGAAGGTTAATGGTATGTGAAAGGAGGTGGTTTGAGAGACAATAACCATGGGATTCCATTTTTTATAGACAAAGAGTATCCATGAGAACCATGTTATGGGTAGGGCCATGGTACCCATAATTAGGATTAGTCTATGACTATGACAATTAATCACATGGTTCTATGTTGTAATCAATTATCCTTAGAAGGAGAGGAGGAAGATGGGTGAATGTGAAAATCTTGTTAATAAAGGGATGAGATTAAGTTAGAAAAAAAGTAATATTGATCCTTATTCAACATAATTACTTGAGCACTATGGAAAACCCCCATGTTGTCAAATTTGACCGATCACTGAATACCAAAGAACTTTGAGACTTTTCCTCTTTCCTCTAGGACTGTAGCATGGCATTTTCTTGGTCTTTAAATTATAGGATTGACCCCATTATTACCACCCATAACATAGTCACTCATCATGATGCCAACCCTTTTAAATATAAACTTTGATGCATACATCCTCTCATATCCCTTCTCATCAAAGAAGAGATTCAAAATCTCTTATCTATAAACATTCAACTCATTGATTACCCCCAATGGGTCTTGAGTATCATACCTATCACCAAATACATTTGGGGTATACACATTTGTGTGTATTTTTGTGACCTTAACCTTGCTTACCCTAAGGATGACTTTCCTTTACCTAGTATTCACTAGATTGTTGATCTTATAACTAGCCATGAGATGTTATCTCTCATGGATGGGTTTTTAGGTTACAATCAGATCTTGATTTTTCTTAAATATTAGCATAAAACCAACATTACCACCCCTTGAGGAACTATTTTCTATAGATTCATGCCTTTCATGTTAAATAATGTTGGTGTAACTTACCAATGAGCCATGACCTACATCTTTCATGGCCTCATCGACACCATCATAGAGGACTATGTCAATGATCTCTTAGGAAAATACAAATCTCACCAAGATCATTTTAAATTTATTAGCATTAAATTCAAACATGTAATACATTTCCATGTTAGACTCAACCCCAAGAAATGTGTTTTTTAGGTCCTTTTAGGAAATATTCTTGGCTTTATCATCTCTCTTCGATGAATGAAAGTAGATCCTACCAAGGTCAAAGAAATATTAGATATGGTCCCTCCTACCAACCTTAAACAACTTCATAGCCTATAAGAAAAGCTTTAATCCATTCACTATTTTATTTCCTAGCTTCCAGACCAGTGCCAACCTTTCCATCACCTTCTGAAGAAGGATGTCTCTTTCAAATGGAATAAAAATTGTTAAAAAGCCTTTGAATCACTCAAATAATACCTTTTGTCACCACCTATCTTCATCCCTCCTAAGGATGACCACCCCTTTCACATATATATCTTTACCATTGACCATTACCTAGGGGTAATGTTAGCTCATTGAGATGAACAACATAGAGATCAAGTTGTATACTACATTAGTTACACGCTTGTAGAATACGAGACTCGATATACCCATATCAAGAAACTCTACTTAGCCCTTACTTTCATGGCCACCAAACTATGTGACTACCTTCTTAACCATAAAAACTATGTCATAACCAACACCGACACAATAAAATACATGCATTCCAAGCCATACCAAAACTAGTGTATGGCCAAATGTCTTATGCTCTTAGAAAAAATTGATCTTGAGTTTTTTCAAAATAAGTCAATTAAAGGACAAGTCAATTAAAAGGAATTTGTTTTTCTATTAAATAAGGATCAAGCTCACATTTTATCTAACTTAAGCTCATCCCTTGATTTATGATATTTTAACCTTCACCCATCTTCCTCCTCTCCTTTTGAGGATAATTGATTACAACATATAACCATGTGATTAACCATCATAGTCATAGCCTAATCCTAAATATGAGTACCATGGCTCTACCCATAGCATGGTTCTCATGGATACTTTTTATCTCTAACAAGATAGAATCCAATGGTTATTGTATCTCAAACAACCTCCTTTCACATATAATTAACCTTCTTATGTTAAAGTTTTTCCCTCATAATGGTAAACCACTGAACCTAATTTTGTCCATGTCTAAAAAAAATCACATCCAAAAACAATTTGAATACCAAAGTACAACTGTCAATCCACCTAATTTAAGCACTTAAGTTGATAAATGAAAATAAAAGGATTTTGCATAAAATAAAAACAAACTGAAAATAAAAATATCAAGTAATAGTAAATAACTAAAATAAAACAAAGAAGTTACTTTCTTTGCTAAATTAATGACTGGTTGAATCAACTAGCACTGAAAATTGGTTAAGGCAAAATGGTGGTTTTTATTTTGGTTGAGTTGATAAATGGTTAAATGGGTAAATGATAGTCAAGAAAGTGAGGATAAATGGTAAAATGGGTTATGAGGTCAATATTTCGAGATGGAAAAGAGCCAAAAAGGGTAAATGGTCAAGGTGGTAAGAAGATAGAAAGGCAAAGAGATAAATGGTCAAAATGGAACAAGGAGGTAAGGGGTGAAAGGGTGAATAGAAAAAGAAGTAAAGGGATAAGAAGATAAGGAGATAAATGGATTAAAAGAGAAGAGATGAAGGGGATAAATGTGTGGGGTTAAGGAAAAAAGAATTCAAAGAAATGAAATAATTTAAATACAAGAAATCAAATGAATGTTACCTTGATGCTTGATGAAGATGTTGTTGTTGATGGAGCTTGAGGCAATTTTGGTAGAGTTTGGCTACTTGATTCTCTTCTCCTCCAATATAAATGACCTCATTATCAATTGGATGACCTCATCCAAAAGTATAAAACCTTAAACAATAATATTTTAACCAAAAACAACTTCCCCTTTAGTGAAGGAGAAATGGGATATTTATAGCATTTGTTGTGAAGAATCATGCCAAAAGAGGGAATAATAAAAGTATGGAATCATTTTCCATGTGGTGTATGAATGAGTCAAAATATGAGGGTGGAGGGATTACCACCTTGATCATGTGTCTCCATTTTGGGTTGGTGTGTCTCCCACCTTGCACATGAGTCCAATTTTGAATGGGAATCATGCACATGGGTCTAAATGAGGCCAAAAGTCTTTTCACCACTCTTTCTTGTCTTCATCCAAACACTTAAAGAGATGTCCCACAAAATGTGGCACCATTTTCCATGTGGGTACATGAATGATTCAAAATATGAGTGTGGTGGGATTCCTACCTTGATCATGGGTCTCCCATTTGGGTTGGTGTGTTTCCCACCTTGCACATAAGTCCAATTTTCAATTGGAATCATGTGCATGGGCCTAAATGAGGCTAAAATACTTTTTCACCACCCTTTCTCATCTTCATCCAAGAACTTAAAGAGATGCCCCATTAAACATGACATAATTTTACATGTGGGTGTATGGATGAGTCAAAATATGAGGTTGGTGGGATTCCAACCTTGATCATGGGTCTTCCACTTTGCTAAAAAATAAAAAATGGGTGGATATAGTGCCCTTTTGTCTTATCCAAAGCACTAAAGAGGTGGGTATCCCATTTTTAAGGCCAATTTCATGTGTGAATATAAAATACATGTTTAATGATGGCCTCTTAAGGATAGATTTTCCATATTTCAAGGGGGGGCCTTGTGATGCTTAAATGAGGTGATTAAACACCTTGAGAAAGGGTCCCAAGTGGGGTATGATGTTCCACATCAAGCCACCTCACTTTTAAGCCATGTCACTTGCCATATCACCTCCCAAATCACATTTCATATCACTTGCCATGTCACATGTCATGTCACTTACCATGTCATCATGAATAGTGATAGTGGGTCCCATAGTGAATAGTGATAGTGGGTCCCATAATGAATAGTACTTTCAAATAGTATTTTTGAATAGTAATATGTGAATAGGATAATAATGATTTGGTTAGGTTAATATGGGTTGATTAAGGGATAAGATGATTTTATGGGGCCTTTAGGGGGTCTTGAGTAATTCAAACATCCAAAACTATAAGTGTGCAGCTTTCTAGTGTTTATAGCTGGTATGGATAGTGATTACCACATATGAAATTTCATCTAGTCTTCTTCATTTGCTCATCTATACTAAAATGGATATTACCAACATTTTCATGTGCCTTTGATGGATCTATGTCTTCTTTCACTATATTTAGAGTAGGTACTTTCACTTTGGGCTAGTCTATAGGTAAAAAGGGTGGCCTTTGTACTATATTTCTCTTTGTACGATCTGGTGAAATTTTGGAAGTTGATGATTGTTACACCCTTGGGGGGATGATCACTTTATATTACTTTTTTATTTGAATGCATGATAGCTTCTACCAAAAATCCACCATTGAAAAATGCTTCCTCTTGATTTACACCACCAAAGTCATCCTCTTACCAGTTTAGAAGAGTTTCTTCACCCTGAGAAAGTTCTTGTGTATTTGCTTATTAGGAAGTAGACTCTTCTTGTTGTCCTTGTGTACTTGATATCCCTTACACCATCAAGGTTTGATTGCTAACACCATTAGGATAAGTATTCTAATTATTTGGTTGATTACAAGGATAATACCACTTGTAGTCTTGAGCCAAGTTGTTTTGAATATGAAAAATAGTTTTAGAAGCACTTGGTGTAGGTAAAACATGAATGTTTAGAGGTCTTACTTGCATATTTTGACTATGTGGCTATGAGTTCCTATGATATGGATTCTTATATCTCTATTATGGATTCCTATTTCCTTGCTATGTAGGGTTAACCTAATGAAAAGGCTTTTAGTTTTGGGCTTTCTACCTCTTCATTGCTACTAACTCATTACCAAAACTCTTAAATAGTGACTTAACCTCATATAGATCATATATAGGTGTAGAAGTCAAAGCTAGTTCTTTGCTTGTGGTGAGAATTAGAGCAATTTCAGGTGGTGGAATAGAATATATTTCTAGTAATAAAGGCATTAATGGCCTTAGGTAAATTTTCCTAGCTTGGATTAAGTAATTTTTAACCCTTATTGTAATTTCATAGGAATCAGGGAGTGTGGTTCCACACATAAACTAAATCATAAAAATTATATCACCATTTAGGGCTCTTAATTAATATAGGAGATAATTATTTGTGGTTATCTTCATCAATATTAGAATTCAATTCCATGTCTTCTATAAATATAAATTGAAGTTAGTCATGTGCTCATGAGGAGCTTGTTGAATAATAATTAATTGTTCAACCAAGGAAAGACAGTCACTCTTATCTTAAAATTTGCTATATAGTGTGGTACCTAGCTCATCCTAGACCTAGATGGAGTTAGGAATGAGACCTCTATACCATTTTAGGGCTTTACATTTGAAAGAGGAAACTAGGAGTTTTATTACAACATTATTTTATACCACATTGTAAACTAAACACAAATTAACACTATCTTGGATGTGTTCCATATGAGTGGTGGAAGTTTGACCAATAAAATATGGTAGGATTTTCAAATTTGAGGTAGGTATGTCATTTTAATGTGTTAATTAGAGTGGATTGCCTCTATTGAAAGCTATAAAATTTAGATTTCTATCTATTATGGGAGGTATGAAACTGATGGGAGTAACTGATGGAGATGAAAATAGAATTATATGATATACTTTTAGCTAAGGGTTGATTACTTTTGTTCTCTTTTTAGATGGAAATGAAAATTCTAAAAAATCATCCCTCTTACCTTTAGTAGATGATCTCATTTTTTCTTGGTATATGTGAACCTTAGAATTTTGAGTTTGTAAGCTAGTAAAATCACCAGGTGCTTTCAAAATTCATACGTATCTTGTACAATGATTTCTAATAATAACATGAATCTCTCTGTAATTTTTGTGTCCCATCAGGCATGCCAAAAATTGTTATCACATAGGTTTGCACCTATCTTGATTATGTAGTTATTTGTGGAAATACCTAATGATATAATGGAAAAAGATCTAAAGCTATGGGACTTTGGTGAATTATGGTTAATCTCTAGAGAAATCTAGTTTCCTTTCACTAAATATGATGTAACTGATAAAATATCAATTTGGTAGAAATTCTACTCCTTTAATGCTCATTGATCCTAAACTAGGGTTTTTTGACAAGGAAAAGGGTTGAAGAATGAAATTTGTAGAAACTAAAAATGGTGATTTTACAAAATATTATTAGTGGATTTTAATGCTTACTTGATAAACATAATAGAACAGATAATATATTGAAATTTATTCTAGTACAAGCTCATAGAAATGGGAAATCAAAAGCAATATTTAGTTATTTTTCATAGAAGGAAAAATATTATGTATTTTAATCAAAAAATATTTTAGAAGGGTAAAAATACTAAAAATGAATTTATTGTGACTAAAATAATAAACAAAACTTCCACAAATACTTAAATAACTTGCATACACAGGGATTTCTCAGACATGAAAGGCAAATCTTTAATTTATTTTCACTCCAAAGGTTACAGCTTGTAGAAAATAAATTTAAATATGTTGAAATATATCACTAACAACAAAAATATAGATTGGGCCATGGGGTATACCCATATAAAAAATATCTCATAGATGAGATGCAGTTGTTAGAACTTCAATGCCTAGTAGAGAAAACCATGCAGATCTAAAATTCTATGCAAAAAGAGGCATGTTTGTCTATATCTAGTGTCATTAAGCTATTAAATAGTTTGAAAAGTAGCATTTAAGAGTTGGGCATGATCCTTTAATTTTAATGGTGTTACTTAATTGAAATATCTTCATTTTATGCCTAGGTCTCTTCATGCAACTAAAAAACTCCTCATGTAAAAATGGGTAGTGCCCAAAATAGAACTCAAGTTTCAAACAAAAGATAACTTTGGAAGTAACTCAAATCACTTTTTACAAAACCTTAACTTGAAATTTAAAATTGAGATGTTTACAAATTTTTAAGATGTGTCACTTTGTCAAAATAGAACTTTTAATTTTCAACACATGCTTTTACACTTTAACAAGTATAACTTGTCAAAATAGAAAGTGTAATTTTCAATTGTGCCTTTTACAAATTTTACACTATAAAAAAATATAAAGTGTAAAATACATATTTCTCTTTATTAAAAAGAGCTTATAAAATATAGTTATACCTCTAAAACATACAAATTATAATGTTTTCCAAACATGAAATTTCAATATATGAAATGCTTTAATAAAAAGTAATTAATCAATATCTAAAATTTCGTCTTCCTTCTTATCTTTCTTGGCCTCCAACTTTTGGACATATGCATCAATGGCCTTGAAATTTTCCTATATTCATTCTTCATCTGGTCCAAAGGATTAAATTTTGGAGGCTACACAATTTTCTTAAATATCAAATAATTCTTTCTTGAAAGTCTTGATTCCCTACATTTCCATTTTCATCTTATCCAGTGCATTCTCATACCTAATAAATCTATGATTAGAACTCAGGGATAAAACTATAATTTTTGGATATTCTTTTTAAACCACTTCCATGAATTTATTCTAAACTTCCTCTACCTAAGATAGGTTATCTACATCATCTACTAGTTGGCATGGCATCATTTTCATCATTCATTCAATGTCATACAACATATCAATTACCTTATCATGTGCTGCATTAGCCTTATGAGTAGATTCTATGAGTATCCTTATCCAAAATTGAGTTGTTTTGTGAAACTACTCTAGATCTACATCATTAATCACTATCTTATCAATGAGAAGGATTTCTATTTTGATAGAATCTATAGTTATGAACTTGGGATAATATAGATTTGGTATTCGTATTTCTCCTTCATATTTATTGACTTGGCCTCTTAGGATATTCTTTCTATATCTAACTATGTCATAATGGTCCATTATTTTAGAAATAACCTTAATTCCCTTGGATATAAGTTCTTCTACCATTCTTTGGTATCCCTTCCCATATGAGCAATCTTTTCAACTGCATCAACTATTACTTGATCCAAAATTTGATAGACTAGTTGTATTTATTATCCCCTAAAAATATCACTCATTTTTGGGACAACATTTGAACTATTTTGGTCCTACAGACCAAAATTGTCTCTTCCCTTTTCAAAATTTGTCTTGGGCATTCAAATTCCTCATTTTTCAAGCTTCTCAAAAATCTACAAACTTTACAAGTTTGAATCTATAGACTTTGTAGGCCTGAATCTATGGACTCTACAAGAAGAAAAATCTATAGACTCTGCAGGTCAAGTTCAACAGGCTTCATAGGTTGATTTCTACAGACTCTGCAGGAAAGAAGTAAGCTTTAAACACTTGGGCAATATCAAAGTTGGTTCAATGACTAGCTTTAACCAAAAGAGTTCATCATTGAGCTTCTAAGCAAGGATTGAACCATTGAACAATTGAACCTTGAACCATTTGGCTTCAACAAGTTCAACAGGTTCAACAGGTTAAAAGGTTCAACATCAGGTTCAATCAAAAGAACAAGTTTTTGAGGCTTGAACCATTAAACCATTGAACCACTTTGGATCAAAGGTTCAACAGGTTTAAGGTTCAATTCATTTGGTTCAATGAGGATCAAAAGGACTTAGCCAAATCAAAGGGAAGGAACCATTGACCATTGAACCAAAGCTTGGTTCAATGGTTGGTTCAAATCTTGGTTCATCGGCTTGGTTCAAAGCTTGGTTCAATAGTTGGTTCAAAGGAGTGGTTCAATGTAAAAGTTCAAAAGAGCCTCTCGAAGGACAAGTGCCCTTACGGAGGGCACTTGGTCAATAAAATGACCCTTCAGAAGGGTCATTTTTGAAGAAGCCGCAAAAGTAAGTTCTTTTAGAATTTTGTCTAAGGCAGTCAAAAGACAAAGGGATTTCCTTCGAGAAAAAGACTAAGGCAAGAAACAATTCTTTCAGACTTTTGTCTGAAGGAATTCCTTTAGACAAAAAGTTTGAAAGAATTTAGGAAAGAAGCTGTGGGAGGAAAACTTGAACAAATTTCCAAAGGCAAAAGGCAAAGTGATCGGAACAATTCTATGGACCTTTTATCCATGAGAAATTATCTATGGACTTTTTGTCTGCAAGAAAATGTCTACAGAAAAAGCCTGAAGGAAAATGTCTATAGAAAATGTCCGCAGGAAAGCTCTAAAGGATTTTGAAAGGCTGCTGAAGGACCCCGAAGGGTAGGTGCCCTTGTGAGGGACTCTTAGCTACCAACTTAAAGGACACTCCCCCAAATCCAAAGGGTCACCTTCCCTTCAGGAGGATGTAAAACAAAGGACTTAGTGACCCACCAGAATAAAGAAGCTTGAAGGCCATCCAAAGACCACCCGAAGGGTAGTTACCCTTGTGGGGGGCTCCTCCCGACCCAAAGTGGATCATTTCTCAAGGCTCGAAAGGTAGGTCCCCATAGGGAAAGCTCAAATGACAAAGCTGAAAGAATTTCTAAGGAAAGTGACATGCTCGTAGACGTCAAAGTTGTGACAATGAAATAGCTGTTGATCCTTGTAAGTTTAAATCTATGAACTCGAATGCAATCAAAGACTTTAAGGCCAAGATTAGTAGGAAATGACTAAGGAATAGAGCATCAAATTGAATCAAGGACTTGATTCAATTAACCAAAAAATGAGGAATGATGAAGAAGGATAGATCACCAAGTGGACATTGAAAGATGTAAACTTTCAATAGCATGACTTGTTTATTTGCATTGAGAAAAGCAAATGGGTAAATGCCCCTAAATTCTAGCCTGTCTTCATAACAAAATTTAATGCAACATGATGTGTTATTATTCTCGAGTCCTTTTTGAAGAGGCTATATAAGGAAATCTCTTTTATTGTAATGGAGATCTCTCTTTGAAAATAAGAAATGAAACTCTGCCCAAATTGAAAGGCATTATTGAGACTTTGAGTTTAGATTGTTGATCATATTTTGTTATTGGAATAAGAAATCAAGTGACTTTTTAGACTTTGTGCTGTGATATCTTTGTTGTTGGGGAAACTGTTCTTATGTCTTTTTCCTTAATATATTTTTTGTTCCTTTACTTCAACAAGTAGAATTAGTGGAAGTAGTCAGGAAGGTGTCCTGAAGTCAACTATGGAGAGATTTTGTGCCCCCATAATTTCCTTTAGTGTGTTTTCTTTTTTGGTTTTTGTGTAAAAGACCTTGGGATGACTTTGTGCCCTCATTGTCCTTTGTATCTTACTCTTGAGCAATTCAGGTGGAGACTTTGTGCTACATCTCAATTTGCTGGTTACTACGTCCTTGGTTACATTTTGATTTTACTACTAGGAGTGATCTTGTGGTTTGTTGAATAGTACTTCTGAAATAAGATGAGTGTTTTCTATCATTTCCCTTGAGTTTTTTCCATTGATTTTCATGCATCATCTTTGAAAAAAGAGAGAGGGATGGTTTGTCCTACCTTTGAATATTATTTTCTATCCTCATTATCATTTTAGACATAACTTTTCAGAGTATATATAACTCTAACCCATCTTGTTGTGAAACATTTGTCATAGATTTGACTATGGTTCACTATACATGTAGTGGAACTATGTACAATTGAAGATATGAAAATGTTTTCATGCAAGAGGACTTTATTCAAAACCCTTTTATAGAAAACGTTATCTAGGAGGTAAATTCTTATCCACCTCACAACACTCAAATAGGGGAACAAAGTCAAGATCCTTTAACCAAATATTTAGTGATCATGCCTCCTTACATGGAATAAGACCAAGAATACATGACTCAATATGTAGCTAGTGTACCTATAATTACATAATAGGTTTAGAAACAACCATATTATAGTAAAATGCCATCAAAATATAATGTAGGGACTTAGTCTCTGACAAACTTTCCCCATGACAACTTGTCAAATCTAACAAGAAGACATTATAATATGTCTTATCAAAATAATGAACATGCCTCTTCTATCAACCCTAATGTAATTGTACCAATATTATATTAAGATCCACATATGATTGTCATGAAAAGAAGCCTCATGGGAGACCACTTCACTAAAATATAGATAGAATACTAGACATATCAAAACCTAGTGCATAACTTTAATAATATGGCCATGTCAAATGCACCTCTAATTAAGTCACTTCCTTTAATATGAGTCTTACTTGAGTTGAAAGATCAATAAAATAAAGGTTTAGACCCACCTATATAGAACACTTCAATAGAAAACATGTTTAGTACCCCAACCATTAAGGAAGTGTCTTCAACTTCTACATAGAATAATGAGCCAAATGTAGTGGACAATACATAAGTAATGTTTAATTTAAACCAAATTGGTGTTGGTAAATAAATAAATATTCAAAAATAGAATGTGCCTTTAAATAACACTACTAATGATCTAAAAACTTAGGGAATAGGAGTTTCTACTTCCCAACCCCAGCCAAATACCTCTAATCCTCAACTAGTTGTTTCTTTTAGCACCCACTAATAGGGATTAAGTAGTCAACCAATGAATGGTTCCATGCCACAAAAAATGTGATAAATCTTACTCCACCCCAATAGGTTATGAGTAACATTCCAAAAAATTAAGCACCATAAAATATACCCACATAGCAGAGGCAAAACATATTACCACCTCAATAGGGGCAACCAATGTTTCACCTCACCACATAGCAGTGAACATACCTCTTCAGTCATAGACTAATATGCTGATCCAAAACTAAATGATGTATAACCAATAACATCCAAATATTAGTCAATAATAGATGTTAAATCTCCAACATTCATCCACTTCCCAACATGAATTTTCACAACTAAGAGGTTCTAATGTTCTTTAGGTACCTATTAGGCAACAATTATTTTTCATGTAGAATGTACCACAAGTTCAAAGACATGGTCTTATTTCACAAGTTCCCCTTAATAAATAAGGTATTACTAGTCAGAAACATGTCCCTATTCAACCTTGACAGGCATAGTATGACCATATTCCTCCATCATAACCATAATATCAAGCCTACATACCCAATATCAACTATAATATCACATAACCACACATGCAATGTTAACAATTACATCTTAATCCATGCATACATATTCCTAGTCCATTTCTTAGCCAATCTAACAATCCCTAGCAAATGCCTCCATAATACCCTCGTCAAAGTTATACACTTGTGACTACTCAGCCTCCACCTCAACCAATATTCCCACTAATTTCCTTGAAAAAAAATGTAATAAATGAAGGATGCAATTATTGTCATCGAAATAGGGAAACAAACCAAAAATTTCAAGTTGGATGATGTGTGTTATTACCATTTTAACAAATATTAACAAATATAAGGGGAAAGGTGACCCCAAGGCCCATTTGATAGAATTATTTTTTGTGTGCTAGCTAGTGGCCTATAACAACATATACCTATTGCTATTGTTTCCATAAAGACTAGTACAACAAGCATTGAAGTGGTTCTTGAATTTGTCCAAGAATTCAATATCTAAATTTGATGATATTTTGGACAAGTTAGTGAAACACTTCTCATACAATATCTAGTATGATATTTCATTGGTAGACTTGACACAATAAAAACAAAAACCTAGTTCAAGCTTCATAATCTATTTAAAATGATACAAAGCCCTTATAAGTTTATTCACCCACAATTTTCTAGACAAGCAACTAGCCACTATGTTTACCAAAAATCTATTGAGTGATATATCTTACAATTTGGAGTTATAGTGTACACATACATTCAAAGAGATCATTCACAAAGGTTTGTTGATTGAGAGAGACCTCATTAACAAAAGGACCATTAAAATAGCTACATCTAATCATAGATAGAATGAAAAATATAATAATGGATAAAATCAAAGTGCATTCTAAGCATAAGTGTCACAATAAACCCAAGCTAATAACTATGACAAACCAAAGTATTTCAATCAAAACAAGAATGTTGTGAGAAATGGAGTGATAGAGTCATGACATGTCCAAATGGTGAAATCACCATCTACTTAACCTATGACACATTTCCAAATTACTCCTAACCCGTAACCTCTTAAATAGATGTAGTAAGTGTAATAACCTAGGCTAGCATAGTAAATGCAACAACAAACAATAACCTATGCCTTTACAAAATCCTCCTCTAAGGAGAAATGTGTCCACTCTTTGTGTCTTTATTAAACTTAAAAAACCCATTGAATTAGTATTTCACAAGATCACCAAGCTAACCTAATTAAATTGCAAAAGATGCTAGCACAACTCTCCATTTTAGATTTGTTGCATATGTCCACTATCCACAAAAACATCTTGATATAATTCATTAGCCAATCTAAAGTTCCCAATGACATATATCCTAAAAAAATCAATCTTTGTTAGACACCTAGATCCAAGCCAACAATTAACCTTCAACCAAAGTGATATGTCATCCCTTGGCTCACTTCATAATAACCCCTTATACATCAAAGTTTACATAAAGTGGCACAAAGTGAAATATGTTCTCATAGATAATGGATCAGGCCTAAATATTTTGTCTCTAAGGCTCATCAAACTTCTCAAGTACACAATAATATATCTCCAACTAGAAATAATCACTACCAAAGCCTACAAAAATGAAAAATAAAAATCACAAGGCACCATTATCTTGTCAATTATCATTGGGCCCTTAGACCATCATATGCTTTGCCACTTGTTAGATATCAATCTATCATATAATATGCTTTTAGGTAGACCTTGGCTCAGTGAGATTCATGTCATCCCATTAACATTACACTAATGTATCAAGTTCTCCCATTCAAGAATGGAGGTAACTATTTTAAGAGATTTATATCCATACGAGCATTATAAAAATTTATAAGATGAGTACAAAAGCTATAACTACCATTTTATCATGAATCTAGTCACCAAGAAAGACAAGGGGAAAGCAATACTTATTGATTTACCAAAGGCTAATTATATTTACCTTGATACCCTTGATTTACTTTCCCATATATCACCTCCTAAAATGTCCAATCATTATACAATCTTAGATAATGGCCTAGGAGAGTACTTGACCCATGACACCTTTCACATTACAAATCTTCCACAGAACCCCAATTCCTTTGGAAGACCAAAATCTAAACCACTCATGCAATGGTAAAGAAAAGGCAAAGGCCAAATTCATAGTCCAACACCTATCACTTTCATACCAGCCTCTAGACAATAACAAGACGCTCTCAAAGGTGATAAATCATGGTTTTATAATGATAAATTAGTTGATTATTATAAGAGTCCAAAATATCATATTCTTAATCAAATCATGGAGAACTAAGATTATGAAGGAGCAGGCCTCAGGCCAAACCAATAGGTAACACATGAGCCAATTTCTATTACTAATTACAAAAGAGCCTATGAACTTGGATTTAAACCACATATGGGTGACCCCACATATTTTATTCATGTTCCAACACCAATGACTAGTGATGATAATGCTAGTAGTGAATCAAAGTCTTATCATAGCCAATTTAGTGACATAGCCCATACTACTTTTTTTTATAATAACACCATTTTTACCCTTCAACTAGTCATTCTTCATAATCCACTACCATTATATTATCCCTAACTAATAGATTGGGGCTAATAACAATCCAACATGTCAATTGATGAGTTCCAAAATGATGAGGCCTTCTACAAATTTCTAGGCCTTAGGGACAGTATTTTGTTAGGAGACCACAAAAAAGGGTTCTTAATGAAGTTGGATCTTGAAGCATATTTTTGAGTGTGGAGGAACACCCTTAGCCAAAAGAAAATAAATAAAACATTAAGGTCCCAAATTGAAAACCTCTTTAAGGTACTTATGGACCAAGGAAAAAGTAAAGATAAAGGCCAGTCTAGTGGTGAAAACCTATTTTAGGTTCCATTACATAAGGGTGTTTAACCTTCTTCAAACATATACCAGGAGACCACAAATGATGAACTTGTCTACATGTATAAGTTTAACCTTGAATAACAATAGTATTTTGATCAAATCATAGACCAAAAAATCATTATTGATAAACTTTTCTATGGGTCTAAATTCAATCTTGAAGAGCATAAAGTTTTTGATCGCATAATCTAGGAGTTTCCAGCTAGATTTGTTATATGGCCATCCCTACATTTGGGGGATTTTTATTAATCATGCCTAAGATATATTGAGGAACCAAATACTTATAGATAACTCTGACATTACCAAACATCTCAAATCTTTACCCACTATTCTTGAATATGGTTCAACCCTTCTAGTGGAGGAAACAACATAGGTAAACATCAAGACTCTAGATGACCTAAAATGGATTAAATTAGGCATGTCCCTCACTAATGAGGAATTTGAATTCCTTACAACCCTTTTAAGTGAATATTTAGATATATTTACATGGGCTCACTCTAACATGTCAAGTTTGGACCCTACCTTGGTTGTATACCAACTTATGGTATATCCTAATTCTAAAACTATGAAACAAAAGTTGCTCAAGATGTATCCTCACATTTATATATTAGTGAAGAAAGAGTTTTAAAATTTCTAGAAACAAGATGTATTATCCAATTGAATACTCTAAATGGATTTCCAATGTTATACCAGTTAGTAAAAAGCTAGACTGAATAAGAATCTACACTAATTTTAGGGACATTAACAAGGCCTACCCCAAGGATGACTTTCTAATTTTAAACATTGACATGATTATCTACTCCATATTAGGTTATAAAATATTCTCACTAATGGATGTATTTTTGAGATACAATTAGATCTAAATCATGCTAGAAGACCAACATAAGACAACATTCACCATTCTATGGGGAACATTTTGTTATTAGGTTATTTTCTTTGGTCTCAAAAATATAGGAGCTACCTATCAAAGAGCCATGACATTCATATTTCATGATATGATGCATGACATTTTTGAAGACTATATTGAAAACATACTAGGTAAATCAAGGACTAGGGCCAATCATCTAACAACGTTGAGGAGGATATTTGAGTGACTATGTGAATTCAAAGTCAAGCTCAACCCTAAGAATTATGTTTTTGGATTTACTTAAGGAAAATTTCTTGGCTTCATTGTGTCTCAGTAAGGCATTGAAGTTGATCCAACCAAAGTATGAGCCATAATAGAGATGCCACTATTGACCAATTTATAGTAGCTCTATAGATTTTGGGCCAAGATCTAATCCATCAGACACTTGATATCTCAATTATCCAAAAAATGTCATCCATTTACACACCTAGTGAAGAATGATGTACCATTTCTTTGAGATGATGATTGTCAAAAATATTTTCAATAGCTAAAGGACTATCTAGCAAACCACCTATTTTATTACCTCTCATGTCAACAAAACCATTCTTGTTATATCTATCAGCTACCAATAATGCATGTGGGAACTTCTACCTCAACACTATGATAATGGAAAAGAGCATGAAGTTTATTATATAGGTCATACACTGGTAGTGTATGAACACAAGTATATGTCCATTGAAAAAGCTTGTCTAGATATGGTCTTCATAGCTCAAAAACTACACCACTACATATTGAATAATAATACCATGGTCATTTCAAAAGTAGATCTACTCAAGTATTTACTGTCTAAAACATCTTTATAAGGTCTCATGTCTAAATGGATCATGCTTCTTAGTGAGTTTAAGATATAATATGTGAACCAAAAATCCATCAAGGGGCAAGTGTTTGTAGATCAACTTGTTGAAGCATCCCTTGTAGATATAAATCCACTCACATTCCAATTTCTTGATGAATCCATTATGACCATCATTGACACACCTCTTGAGGAGTAATATTGGAAGCTGTATTTTGATGGATCATTCACAACCCATGGATCAAGGGTAGCCCTTTTATTTATTACACTATAAGGGGATATAATCCCTATGTCATTTAGAATTAGCTTTCCTTATACCAACAACATGGGCAAATATGAAGCACTCATTACAGGGCTTAAATAGGAAGTATAATGGAACATAACACATCTAAATGTTTATAGTTATTCTTAGTTAATCATAAATTAGGTTACAAACCATTTTTAGGCCAAAGATAAAAAGTTGGTTCCCTACAATGCCATGGTTGACATTCTCAAGTATTAGATTATTGATATCTAGTTTGAACATATACCAAGGGCTAGTAATAGAATAATAGATGTAATGACTACCATTAGATCCTTGATTTGATAAATAGATACAGCTAAATAATACTAGTTTCTTAATGAAAATCTGCTAGCGCTATCTCATGAAACTTCAACCATCATAATGATCTATGATATTATTGGTCCCATCTCTACATGGTATTTAGACCTTTACACTTACCTCCATGACCAAATTATGCCACTAGACTTATCCTAAAAACAATCCAAAGCCTTCACCCATAATTCCCAACATTATACCTTACTCAAACCAACCCTATACCATTGTAGTTTTGATAGAACTCTACATTATTTACCTTCAATATAATCTACACTAGTCTCATAAGAAGTTTATGAAGGGGTATGTGGATCCCACAACAATGGGGAAATTTTATCTAAAAAAATCTTATGTACTAAGTAATATTGGCTAATGATGGATGCAGATGTAGTTGCATTATGAAAATATGTGATAAATGTCAATGACATATCAATCTAATACATGGCCTCATCAAAACATTATAACCAATGCTAACACCATGGCCATTTTCTACGTGGGGCCTTGATCTCATTAGGAAGATAAAACCCACCTCATTTGATGGACATAAAAATATTATTATCATCATAGAATATTTCACTAAGTGGGTTGAAGTTATACCCCTCACGTGACAAAAAATCAAATTTCCAAATTCATCTTGAACCATCTCATTTACCATTATAGTATCCCTTCTAACATTATATTTGATAATGGAGGATACTTCAAGAAAAATGATGTCAAATCACTATATGATGAGTAAAAATATCAAACAAATTTTTTCCATGATGTATTACCCTCAAGGTAACAACCAATTATAAATATCTAACAAAACCATTGTCAACATCCTTTAAAATATTTTCAATGATGTTGGCCATGATTGGCACCATAATATATTCCACACCCTCTAATAATATTGTACCAATCATCAAAATCCCATATGTACCACTCCATATTCACTTGTTTATGGTACTGAAGCCATTCTTCCCACTGAGGTGGAGTTACCTTCATTATGCATCTCTTTGAAGCATGTTCTAGATGATGAAGACTATCAAGAAGCTCATCTATAAGAGAAAGAGTTACTTGATGAAAAATTCATGGACATGGTTAAAAACCTTCAATCATATCATAATTAACTCTATGGCCACTACAATCAATGCATGAAACATAGAGAATTCGAAATTGGTGATCTTGTTCTTAAAGAGAACCAAAAGAATACCATAGCCAATAAGAAGCATAAAGTTAAGTTTAAACCCAATTGGGTAGGTCCTTTCATCATTATTACAAACTATGGAACTAGAGCATATAGGCTCACCATACTATATGGGGATGAACTTGATGATCCAATGAACATTACACACCTCAAACATTACTTCACTTGAGTGACCTGGTGTATTGTTTATGGGAACCATTTCAAGTTATACCATATTGTCAACATTCTTCTTTGTACCATACCATTATATAATTCTATCATTAAAACATCCTATAATTATACCATCCTATCACTTTTCCATATCATATTCCATTCTACCATACCTTTTATATTGACCAACATGTTTTGATCCTACCTACCTAGCCCATTTGACCTTGGTTCATCTATTGGTTCAGCATTTAGCATGAAGAATCATATCAATTTTAGTAGTTGTTTCAATTATTCTTAATAGAGGACATATTTTATATTAATATGATATAAGTTTTAGTGTTTACATCTTTCATTTCTTATTCATTCTATACCATGTTTGTTTGTGTGGGCCTGATTATAACCACCTTTGGGCAAATCAGTGTCTCATTAGTGTTGCTACTAATTATAACTACTTATGGGAAAATCAATATCATTTATCTATGTTGTTTTTCCCTAATTTTAACCACCTATGGGCAAACTAGGGTCAACATTTGTTTATTATGCCTTGACATACCAACTTACCATTCCTATGTCATACTATTCAATTATGCCAACTATGCTTATTTTGTTTAAATTGGCTATTATAGTTGTCAGATTCCTCCACTGTAAGGTGGAACTATTATGAATTGAGGATATTTTGTGACTATGTGAGATGTGCTCAATTCATGTTGAGTTTAGCTTAGTCCCCATTTTCTATACGCTTTCACCATTTTGTGAGAAAAAAATTAAGTTTGAATGCTCTCACCATTTTTTGAGCCTATACCATTTAGTATCTCATCATTCTTAATCATGTTGATATGCTCCAAAATTCCAAAAACATATATAAAATATTTTATAAAAAACAAAAACATTGACCACTTCTTTGCCTTAACGATTATGGGAACCATCACTTGTTAGTTAGTTTCCCTATTATTTTTGGCCTTGTCCCACACACTTATCATTTTACAAGATCATTCCCATATTCTTATATCACATCTATCATGTTTTATTTTCATCATTTTCTTCTATCCCATTTCCTAGAATAAATACATTCACCTAAATTTTTTATCAGATACCATGTCCATGGAACTATGTAGGAAGTGTCTACTTGCCTAGTGCATATGGAGATAACTTGAAAACCCACTTCATTTTCTTCTATTCCCCATCTTGTTTGTTTTTTTGTTTTATCCTATTTAATAGGAGCAATATTTGTCATCTTGTTTGTGTTGTATCATTTGTACTATCATTATGATTTACCATTATTTGTTTATTTTTTAGTTTGGCTCTTTTTATTTATTTGTTTATGTGACTATTTATTTTATTTTAGTACTATTTCCTCAATTTAGTCTACATTCATTTCAGTGGGTGATTCCATGTGCATTATTATTGAATACATCCATATTCAAGCATCAACATTTTCATTATGGTTTTTGTCATTAATGCATCATTTTTAATTGTGTATTGGATCAGGAGTTAGTCTTTCTATATATTTCAACCAAGTCCTCATGGTATTCTATCACGATGCCTACCATCAAGTGTTATAGAAAAAATAAGCTTTGAGAAGTCTATACAGAAAAATTAGTAATGAATTTTCCTTAACACTGACACTAACAACATTCTTGACCTAATCCAAACCATATCCCAAATAGAGTAATTAAAAAAAAGAAGAATTTTTCTCCTTGCCAATTCAGATGAGCATCTCCCTACTAGCAAGTTTCCTAATTCATCTTTATCCTCTATATCAATTTGACATCATCATATTTGCCATCATCTTCCATCATCATGTTTTTCATAATCAGGATACAATGATTATAAACACCTTTGGGAAATCATTGTATACCATGTTGGATAGTGGATCTTGATCTTATTTTAATTCCCAATTCCTAATATGGAGGTGTGTGGGGGGGAAATGCCCCCCCACTATGGTTGCCTTATGCATTATAAAATATTTTAATTTTGTAGTTAATCTAGACATTTACTATTAGGTTTTAGATCTAACTGTAGAAATTAAGTTAATGCATTTTTGCCCTAATTTTTAACCTCCCTTTGATATGAGGGCATTGTAATCAGGTGGAAGTGTGTGAGAGTGAAGAGTATATTTAGCGGATGTATTGCAGGTTTTTTCTCTTTATTTGTTGGACTAAATAATAAAAAGGATTGGTAGTTTTTGTGTGGATGTAGCCCATATTGGGTAAACCATGTTAAATCTATGTCTCTATTCTATTATGTTAATTGAATTTTAATTCTATATTTATTTCATTATTATTACTCTACATTCTATATTTCTAACATACCATCCCACTTGTTTGCCATAATTAGGGTATAATAATTATAATCATCTTTTGGAAAATCATTATAAACCATCCCACTTATATTTCTAATGATTTTTATTTCCTTTAGATAAATCATTATGTTTCCACCAATTTAATGGTTAATTTTTATAACTAACTACCTTTGGGCAAATCATGTACTTTCTCCTGCCCAAGTGAGGCTTGTTTACCATAATCAGGGTATAATGATTATAACCACCTTTGGGATAATAATTATACATTTTACCACTTGAATTTATAATTCTTTTAATCACCTTTAGGAAAATCATTACATTTCCACCAATTTGAGGGTTAATGATTATAACCTCTTTTGGGCAAATCATTCACTTTCTTTCACCCAACTAGGTTTGTTTGCCATAATCAAGGTATAATGCTTATAACTACCTTTGGGAAAACCATTATACATTGTCTCACTCCCATTCTCAGTGATTTTGACTACTTTTGGGCAAATCATTATGTTTTCATCTATTTGGTCCACTTGTTTTCTTATTTTGAGGACCATTTGATAACCACTTTGCCAATCACTCCCTCAAGGGGTAAACTATAGTTAATACGTTTTCATTGAAGTTGTAATTATACATGACCTTCTGAATATTTGAGAAGATGTTAATATTATTATAACTTGAAATGCCTTCCCAAATAGGGGAAAATTGTAAACACCTAAAATTGGTAACCAATGGCTTCATACCAGACTTTAGATTGATTCTTACCAACCTTCATAAATCAAACCTAAGAGTCAATAAACATCTCAAATTTGGCTTCATAAAATGTAATTTGGCCTATAAATCAATTAAATGGGATGAATGTACACATTAATTAATTAAAATCTTGTAAAAATGTTAAAATACCTAAATAGAATTAATTAACATGCAAAACCTAATCAAATGCCTAAATTGACTTAACCATGAGAAATTAATGACTTATCAAAAAGTAAATTCAAAAATCAAAAAATATCCTAAGAATTCATAATTACCTTTTGTGAGTTGTCATTTTTAGAAAATATCTCAACATGCCTATTCATTTCTAATCTTGAACATTTGACACCTTTTAACTCTATTAAAGATAATTAACTCATAAAGGTTAGGTTTGAATCCATTTTAATCTCTAACTACACCTTAACTCACCTTGAGTTGGGTTTAGTTGTTAAACCTATAAATATAAACATTTTCCTCTCTATATAGAGAGCTTGGACATAATGCTATTATAATTTTGGTTTTATGACAAGATTGGAAACAATTGAGTTATAATTCCAAAATTATGAATCACAAGCCAAGCCATGAATCTCTATCAAGTAAGCATGAGCCAAAACATTGTGCCAAGAGGAGAAGGAGCCACAAAACACCATTTTCCAAAGACTTCTTGAGAATAAGCTAAGTAATCCAATGAAGAGATATTTTGGAACATTTAAGGAAGGTAAAAAAGGTTATTTTTATTATATTTTAATTATAGTTTGTCAATTGGTTTTATTCACTAAGATCTCCCTATGATTTAGGCATGGAGGCGTTAAGCATGTTAGTGTGTTTTTCATTTCATTATTTTATATGAAGATTAGCACTTGATCTAACCTCCCCTCCATCATCAAATTCCTAGCATCGTAAGGTGTACCGGTGAATAATACATTCTAGAGGCCATAGATTATTTCACCAAGTGGGTTAAGGAGTGCCAACCAAAGATTAGACAATTTTCATAGCCATAAGGTTTATTTAGGAGAACATCATCAATTGTTCTAGGTGCCCACTTAGTTTGAATAGAAACGATGATGAACACTTCATCAACAAGACCATTGGAATCTTATTAACTGAATACATGGCAGCACACCATAAGATGATGCCTTATCATCCCTAAGTGAATGGTACCACTGAGGCATTAAACAATATATTAAGAATGTGATTTAAAAATATATGCATCATTAGTCACAAATATTGGGATGACTGAGTATCACTAGTATTTTGGTCCTATTACACTACATATAAACACCTGAACAAGGAAACACCATTTTAACTAGTGATTTGTGAAGAGGTAATTTTATTGATGGAATTTATGGTTCCCTTATTATTCATTGTGCATATTGGTCATTTAGATGACCAAGAGTCATTAAGTACATTCATAAAATACTTGGAGTACTTAGACAAAACACATGACCAATCAAGATGGAGTTAGTAAGTAGAGAAGGCATGATAAAATCTATAGCATGACAATCACATCAAGCATAAGGTACTTATTAAAGGATCATTAGTATTTCTCTATGAATTAAAGTACCTCAAGCACTTAGGCAAGTTGTAGATTAGGTGGATGGGACCCTATATCATCCATAACATATTAAGGATACACAAATGTAAACTATGCATATTAACATGTGAAATGATCCCTAGGAATTTCAATGGTGGGAGATTTAATCCCTATAGTCAATAAGATGACACTTGCACCATCAGACATTAATTTCTCAATCATAAGTTGATTGGGTTGTGCTAACCAGAATAAAATTTGATGCAAGCCAAATCTTTGATTATGTTTGTATTTTTTGTATTGAGTGAATAATCATGTCACTTTCAAGCCTATAGAAGACCTATTATATTGTGATCACTTATAAATCCAATTAGGTGAGTCAAGCATAGTCACTTTTTTATTACTTGAGGCTAGACACCTAAGTTTTTGGGCATGTAAATTTTGACAGATATAGAAAGATATGAGTACTAAGTTAATAAAGGGAGGTAAAATAGATGATAGGGTATAATAAACATAGATAATGAACCATTAAACAACTAGTGAAAGGATTTATATGGGGTCGAGAAGGCCAAAGAAAGAGATGAAAATGTAGATAAATTGACAAAAAAATGGAGGCACACTTAAAAGGAAGCACATCTAGAAGAGAAGATGGAATCGAGGAGGCTGAATCGTATGCATGTAAAGTGCTATTCCTAGATTAGCATAAGAAGGTTAAAGGTCATGCCAAGGTAAACTAATCATAGGAGGAATATCATCTTGACAGTTGGCACCCACCTAATGGCTAGTGGGAAGTAAGGATTTCAATCACATGTCACTTCACCACATAAGTCGTTAAGATAATTTAATGACTTTGATGGTAGAGGCACAAATATCCATAATAAATGTAGATGTGGTGGTATAATTTTGTGTATTTCATAGGTTTAGATGATTTCAATAAATCTATGTGCCACCATGCCATTTCTCACCATCCATTAATGGGGTAGCTGAAATTAAGGTATAAAAGATAGATTATGCACTAGACTAGGCTACAAACCTTGTGTAAATTAAAATCTAAACACAGAGCTAAATCAAAGTTGAAGATAGAAAATTCTACAAGTGAAAACCTAAGAACCCACAAGCCCCAAATTAGAATGGTGGGATAGAGATAGAGATTGCATTACATTTGATATTGGAAAAGAGCCATGTTGAGAGAGAATTGTGTGAGAATCATATAGTAGAAATTTTGAGTAACATTAAGGCCACCATTATTGGTGAATAAATCTCAAGAGATGAAGTCAAAGTTTCATAACCCATGAATATGAGGAAGCACAAAGCAAGACTAAGGGATTTAGAAAGATCAACAAATCACACTTTAATAGTAGTCAGTTTAAGATGGGAAAAAAGAGGTTAAATTTGGGTCCACTTTAGGTGAATAAGGATGCTAAGAAGGTGTGGATGCTAAAAGAAGTAGTAGCTAAAATGAAAGAGGCATAGTTGGTTGAGGATGTTAGTGTTCCATAATTAAACCTAGAATCAAGCATAAATCTTGTACATAGTAAAATGTAGTTTGTCCCTAAGGTCATAGTGGGGGAGACATGGGCATCCTTTACACACACACACATGTAGATTTAATGAGTACAACCATTGGCTATCAAGAAACACATAGGATCTTAACTAGGATTGGCTGGTTGATATATGGATAAATACCATGGTGGGCATGATGTTATTTGATGTCTCCATATGAGAAAATTTAGGGGCAACTAGTATGACTTAGTTGTATGAGAAACCAAGTTTGGTAAGTTGGAATAATTAGTGTATTTCCTTCTCTCACGCATCCATGTTGATAGGTTTTATTTTTTAGGGAGGAACATATGGATCTCAATGGACCTCATCAAAAGGATCATATGACTCCCAGTTGTAGGTATGAATATCTGCTAGATCATAGAGGATGATGTAGAGGTAAATATGGTTTAAATCTTTTTGGGATACTAAAAATTAGGGTTTTAATTCCTAATTAAATACATTCAAGACCTTAGCACAAGGGTAGTGGCATGCCCCATGAGCTCTAAACTATGACTTGATGGATGGTGGACTGACATAAGCTAGATATACATGTGCATTGCCCATCAAATTGCATAGGGTAATAAGTTCAATATCATAAAGTTTATTACTAAAGAGATCATGGAAAATGTGTTGGAATGATACAAGGTACATGAGACTTTTAGGTAGGGAAAATTATAGTGGTGAATCTTCGTTAGTTCATTAATATTCCAATTTTATAAATCTATATTTGGAAATTTTTTGGGGTATTAAAGATCCTAGAATCACATAAATTTTTTAAACGCAATTTAATTTTTAGGGTCAAATCACCATATATTTAAAATAATTTCATTCATATAAATGTTTTTTATCAATATCTTGAAAGGCAATCTAGCTACATTCACCTTACATCACATATGTAGATGATCATATGCATATGTTAGAAACCATCTACACATGTTGGTGGCCATCTACATATCTACATACGATAACATCCATTTACATATTCTGATGATCATATACATATCTACATATGTTGGTAGCCATTTATATATGCCAATGACCATTTACATATGCTGATAATTGACTGCATATGCTGGTAGTTGTCTATATATGTCAATGGCTATATACATCATTTGGATGACCATATACATCATGTGTATGGTTATATTCATCATTTTTATGGCCATTTACATCATGTGGATGACTATATTCATATTTGTATATGTTAGAGACCATCTACATATGCTAATAGCCATTTACATGTGTTGGTGACTATCTGCATATGCTTATAGCCATATGCATCATGTGTATGACCATATACATTATGTGGATGGCCATTTGGATCATTCAAGTTGTCATATACATTATGTGAATAGTTATTTACATCATGTGGACATTCATCTACATCATGTGGATAGTCAGTTGCATTATGTGGATGACCATCTGCATCATGTGGATAGTTGTCTACATCATGTGGATGACCATTAGTAGGTGTCAATGCCTATTGGAATCATAAAATATTTATTCACCTACTCCATCAATTGATTCACTTGCATAATTAATCACCTTCCAAACTAATTCACCGCCATTTTAAATCCAATTCCCCTGGGAACCTCCAAGGAATTTTTAATACATCCCACTAAAATTAACCTTAATTTTAGGTGGGGTATGCTAATATTGATAATGATTGAGGATATTTGTGTTCCTAATGGTGAATATGAAAATATATGGGTGTTCACACCACATAAATAATACCTAATGCTAAAGTATATAGAATTCACCTACCCACGTAGCTTCTCCTAAAAGTACAAAATAAGAGTACAGGGGTGGTATGACCAATACATAGAGGCATTCAAGATTAAATGGTACATATCATAAGATCTCCCCTAACACATGGTAGGAATGATGACCTTAAATATCGTGTAACACTTCTATGTAGTACACCTGACACTCATAGATGAGAAACTATTTAGCTGGCTCAAACTACCTTACGCATTTTATGATAAATATTTCATAGTGATGTTAAAGAGGACTCCCAATGAATAGTAATTAGATATCCTAATAAATTCCATAGACCAAGAAAGGAAAATGTAGATGTGTCACTATGTGCATTAAGTATAAAAGGCCATAAAAGATGAGGAGGATGACTCTGACCGAACATACCTCCATCCCCTCTAGAGGGAAATTATAATTGGGTGCATCTTAAATCTATACTATGAGATGAATCCATGGACGAAGGGCATCAAAACTGAGAAATATGATGATATCCCTATCTTGATTAGTAAATAAGGGAAGCTAGTGCCAAAAATTCAATAGAAGTCTCCCCAAAAGAAATGGGGAGATATACTTGAGGAGATCTAGGAGTGCATCAGGTTGAGGATCACATCTGGTGAATAAACAACACATCCAACTCTAAATAAGTGCATAACCTTCATGCTAGAGACTGATTCCTCTCACAAGGAGTAGAAGAAAAAAGAAGTATAAGGGACTCATTATGCTCTCTACAACAATTCTGGTGGAAATGGAGGAAGAGACATTCATGCATAGATATGAAGAAGTGATAGAATAAGAAGGAATAAATACCTGTATCATGAAAGTCAAAGAGGAGGATGAGCCTAATACTAAGGATATTCAAAATTCCCTCTAAGGTGGCACAACTACCATGCTTAAATAAGTAGAGAATTTGAAAAGCTTCTCATCCAAATCATAACCCTCCACACAACCTCTGTGAATAGAAGAGGAGAATAGAATGTTGTGGAAGAATATGGGCCATAACAATGAAGATATTGAGATGGCACTGACACTTGAGAAGAAGAGTAAGGCTTGGAAGGAAATGGTCCTAATTGAGATGGATATTGAGAAGACTAAGGCTGAGAAAGAGAAAGATAAGGAAGAGAAGTCCAAGAGAGAGAATAAGATGAATAAGGTTCCCACAAGCATGAAACCAACCTTTGAGAAATCCAAGAAGGTGCCTAATACCCCTACTAGGAAAGTATATCAAGCTACATAATAGGCATGCCCAAGTAGTGAAGGGGAAATTGAAGAAAAGGAAGGTGATACTAGTGCCTCATAATAGAAAAAGGAGACTGAAGAAGAACCCCTTTAGAAAGAAGGTGACACTGGCACTAAGGGAATAAACCTAGAGGTGAACATTGAGAAACCCTGGGAGGAAGAAGAGGATGAAGGGAAGAAGACTGAGAAATAACCTATTAAAGAAAAATAAGGCGAGTCCTCTAAGGAAAGTTCCAAATAAAGTGGTAGTGCTAGTGAAAAATAAGAATAGAAAATAGAGCTAGCCATCTTTGAGGAGGAGGATGTTGAATTGAGAATTAGAGAAAAGGTAGATAAGGGGTAGATGAATGAATAATTCTACATGTTTGACTTCATGCCTCACAAGGATGCCACATCTAAGATGCATAAATAACTTACATTTGCTTTTAATTACTACATGGATGAGATGCACTTTGAGGTTCCTAGAAAGGTGACTTTGGGCCTAGAAGAACCTGAAGAGGGGCATGATGCCCTCATCATAAACTTGCATTCCTTAAACCTAGTCTAATATAGGAATGTTATTATTAAAATTGTGACTAAAATGGTTTGCAAAATATCATTAATGATGGTAGGGCATGAAAATGGAAGAAATTTTGTAAAGATGTTTAATATGAAGTGCAAGCCACAAATTTCAAGTTGTAGTAGCTATAAAAACACAGAGAAATGGATGAACCATCCCTTTTGGTTGGTATGGATACTTTGAACCTATTTGAGGTTGATAAAATATGTGTTCTAGTCGATCAAATACTCCCAAGGATAAAACTAGAGTTGATGCAAGAAGAAGAAGATCCCTATGCCATACTACACAAGGAGCTTTTTGCTAAGCTTGAAGAGATGGACCTTTTTGTGAAGCTATAAGAGGGCACAGATATAGTTGATGCCATCTTACTGAGATTTTATAACTAGGCATCAGTCATAAATGTGTGCCTCAATTAGGAAAAGAAGGAGAAGGAGAAGTTGATGGTGTAGGTGTACTCTACAAGTAGGTCAAAGTATGCACAAATAATAGGGAAGGTCAATGTGCTTAGAAACTAGATAAAATACCAATAATAGAACTTAGAATCACTCTTCCACACCTTTAAAACTAATACCTATGAACATGGAGTAATCCTAAACTGGGGTGTGATCAAATCAATGGCAAGTCTAGGGGCCTTTAAGAAGGAACTAGATAAGATTGATGTGCTCATTTTTATCACCACCTCCACTAAAATAGATAACACTGATGAGGAAATCAAACTCTCTATCAAGGTATTTAAGGACTTTAGTGTTGAGTTTAAGGAGAGTGTGCCCAAGTTATTCACACCTTATACTTTAACATCCTAGTCTAAGGATGGACTATATATTTTATATGGAGTAATGTTGGGCCCCTATTTTAGTATGGGATTCATGCTAGCATGATAGACACATTGATGTAAGGTGATCTCTTGGCATGATGATTGTTTTTTTGGCATCTTGGCACTAGTTAGAGGAATCAGTGCTTGCCTTATGCTAGTTAGTACATGGCTAACCATTTCAAAAATTCATGGGGCATCTTCTAGGTTAGGTGATATGTGGTCATTATAACACAAATATTTCAAGGTGATAGATCTAGTGGAATGATCATCAAGGATCCAAATCAAAACTTTGAATGTGCACTCTAAACTAGTAAGAGATGTTCTTATATAGATATAAAAAGAACTTGAATTAGTGAGCAAAGGATGACATGAACTTGATGTAGAGAAGCTTTAAAGAAATGGAAATGCTTTTAATACACTATAATGGCCACCATTAGAATTATAAGTATCATGGATGCCATTAAGGATTAATTTGTATATGCCTAAGCTTGCCTATGATCCTATGGGCCATTGAATAGTTTGAGCAAGTGTTTATTCTACTTATATTAATATAGACTCTATTCTATTTGAATTTTGATTAGTGAGAAGAATGATCAAATTTAAACACAATGTTTTTAGTTTATATTTCTTTAGTGTTGATGTCTAAATGTGCAATGATTGTAAGGTTGTGCATCAAGTGATGTTATGTTAAGAATGTAATTTATGATCTTCTAGTTCACAACATTAATAGAGTCCATGTGTTAAATGATGATGTCAACATATCTTGTATAATGAATAATTATAGATAGATCCTATACCAAGCATGGATATCCTTGCTAGAATTGCTAGCCTAAGTATGAATACTTGAAGTAAGAGTAGTCCCTTGACCTTTCAAAGTGCCTACATGATGCTAAGCTTAATAAAACAAAGGCTTGTCCCTTAAACTATAGACTCACCCCAAAAAAGGATTATACCTATAGACCACTGAGGATATCCCATAAAAGTATTGTACCTATGAATCTACATAAGCCTTCTATGAAATGACCAAGTCTTATACTTGATATCTTTCACCATAGCACAACTAGCCCAATATGGGCACCAGTTTCTGCTCTATTGTGATTCAGGTGAGTGAATAAGGCCTATGCCTTATTTAATTGATGTCAACTTAGTCAAGTGTTAAATCTTAAGCATATAAGGAGTATCTCATGTTTTCACTTAGTTTTAAGAAGTCAATAATTTTCTAGGATAATTGAATGAGTACCTGGCTTGAATTTTATACAACACTAGGTAGCAATGACATAGGTAAAATAACACACAAGGCTTACCCTAGGCTATAGGGAACAATGACAAAGCGTATGATGTAAAATGGTTTCCCCTAAGATATAATAAGTATCAACATAGAAATAAGATGATAAATGTTTCCCCTATGCTATAGGGGAAAACAAATGAGAGGAATAGAAGGAATAGGAAGGGGTAATCGAGCTACCTCCATATTCACTAAGTAAGTTGATAGTGCTTACATAGTTCCTTGGACTTGAGGTCCAATGTGAAATTTACATCAAATCTATTTCTCCTAGGATATGGGATAGAATAAAAATGATGGTAATGAAAAGAGGATGATTATAGAGGAAAATTGGAATGGTCTTGTTAAATGGCAAGTGCATAGGAAAATAGGGGGATTATATTCATAGTCATAAAAGTGTCAAACACAGAAATATATGAAAGTGTACAAGCATGGTTTAGGCTAAAACCATACTAAAAGATAAGAGATAAGAATTCAATAATGAGCTAAATTGATAATTCCTAGTGATTACTACATCTATGGCTTAGGATGAGAATGAGCTTGAAAAATAGTGAGAATATTGGGTAAGGTGGATCAAAAAATTATTAGGGTGTTTAAACATAAATTGGTCATATAATAGTGATATCATTACCTAAGGTGTCTTGTAAACTAGCAAGAGAATCCAAATAAATTTTTAACATAAAACAATGAGAGCATTGGCTAAGGTGGATCTCAAAATTACAAGAGCATAAGAAAATAATTAGGGGAAAACTGAATGGAAAATTATTACTTATAAAATAGTTATAACACCTAGAATCCTTAAGGCAAATAAGTGGTCATGGTCGAGATAACCCAAGATACACCGTGTATCCAAGTGCTACCTACATAGTCCATGAAGACCTCAGGACAATGTAGTTCTCTCATAAATGGGAGGGAAAAGGCAATGGGGTCTAGAAATGAAATTGGATAGGTAAGATAGTCCATCCCAAAAACATTGATAGCTTTATATCTCACATGGAAATTCTAAGCCATTTTTCATGATTTTATGGATTTTATGATTTTATTATGTCCTTTTAAATTTTTAGGGGTTTTGAAATGTTTTAAATGTTTTTATATTTTTTGAGGCATCTTAAATCAATGGATAATTATGAGATACCACTCTTAAATTGGTAGAGTGTGGATTAAGGTTCTCACAAAATGGAAAGAGAATTGAATCTTAAAATGATCATAAAATGGCAATAACAATTAAATAAGGGTGGCCAAGATGACCTCAGAAAACATTGAGTGATTCCTAAATAGTCCAAATGGACCTCAAGCCACTATAGTTCCCCCCATAGTAGTGACATTTTGGAAATGTTCCCAACGCTTTTGGGATTTTTGGTATCTCAACTCAATAGATGATTACGAGATACAAAATGGCCAAACTCTCAAAACAATAAGAGTATGGCTTAAAAATCCTCATAAAATGGCAAGAGCATGGTAAAAGGGGTGACTGAGCTAACCTCAATGTGAATTGAGTGCTACCTATATAGTCCCTAGGGACCTCAAGTCAATGTAGTTATACCTATAGTGGAGGCATCTGACTAACTACCATCAAGTTTAGAAATATGAAAATGGCAAGGTATGGAACAATGATGGCAATGTGATATGATAATTCATGGTAAAGGAATTGTTCCTAATTTGACCAAAAGAATTTGTAATTAGGAAACAATAAGGGTCGATGGTACTAATTTTCCCATAGTGGTTATAATTAATAACATGAGTAATAGAACATAACAATAAATGAAGGATGAAATTTCCAATACCATTATCATACTACTTTCATAAATTACCATTCAAAAGTTTTAATTTTAATAAACTACTAGAAATACATCTGATATAAACCATTGAACATGCTTAAAGTACAAATGAATCAAAACCAAGGTCAAAAGTGATAGAGTTAGGTAAAAATAATTGGATGGAAATAGGCTAAGGTATGATGGTAAAGGTATAAGGTTTAGTAAAAATAATAGGTATATCATGGCATAACTTAAATGATCCTTCTAGAAAATAATTCAAGTCCCTCAATCATATAAATGTTTTAGATACATTATGTTCATTAGTTTGTCAAGTTCATCTCCTTCTGTTGTGCTGAGTTTGTATGCTCTAAAACTATAATTAGAAATAACTACTTAAGGCCCTAACTAGTTGGGTTGGAAATTTCCTTTATTATTGGTCTTGATATTAAAATTATTCAAATTTTATTTTAATACAAGGTCACCAAGCTCAAATTATCTATTCTTCACATGCCAATTGTATTATCCCCATAATCTATTCTGCTAAGCATGAAGGTTATTCAAGGTAGCCATGTACTTTCCATCTAACAAATCTATCTCTTACAAAATATATACTTTATATTCCTCATCATCAATGATGTGCTGTAATGACATCTAGAGAGAAGCCAACTTGACCTCGAGAAGAAGAATGGCCATAATGTTGTAAACAAGTGAATATGGAGTAGCTCTAGTAAGAGTAAAAAAAATTGTATGGTAGGCCTAGAGGGCATTAAACAGATGCAAGTGACAATTACAACTAGCATCACTGAAAATATTATTTAGAATATTTATTATAGTTTTATTGGATGCCTCATCTTGGACATTGCTTTACATGTAGTACGTGGCACAAAAGTGTTGTTTGATATAGTATTGAGTACAAATTGTTTTCACATCTTTGTTTTTAAATGATCCACTATTACTAGATATAATGTCAGAGCATATACCATGGTGGAAATGAGATGGTTAAATATGAATTTGGATTATGTTTACTAGTTACATAAGTGGGTAGAATAGCTTCCACCCACTTAGTAAAATATTCAATAGCAGTATAGACATGTTTTTGGCCATATAAGGATATAAGATTTATATTGCCTATGATTTTGATTACCCATGTTAAAAATGGCCATGGTGTTGTCAATATTTTGAGTATTTTAGCTAGATCATGAATTAAATTAGCATGTTTTTAACACTTCACACACTTATTCACATAAGTAGCTACATATATTTGCATAGTTGGTTTGTAATAACTAGTACACAATAATTTATTGGAAAATATTGCCTTACTAGTGTGGGATCCACACACTCTTTCATGAACATCCCTCAACTCTAATCTATATTCTATAGAAGATAAATAATGAAGTAGAGTTCCATCATAGCTTCTATGATAAAGGGTAGGCCTAAGTAGGGTATAATAGGAGGATTTATGGATGAAAGATTTTTATTTCTTACATGAAAGGTCTATAGGAATAATTTGGTCTTAGAGGTAGGTATATATGTTATAATACCAAGTAGATGTGGGACCATATCATAAACCATCTTGACAGTTGATTGGTTGAGTGTTAGTGCTAAGAGATGTTCTATAAGAAATTGATAATCCATAGAAATGTCTATAATCTAAATTATGGAGCCAATTATGGCCATGGAAACATAAATTATGTTATTGGATCTAGGTATCCATTCAAACTAAATGTTGGAAATTTACTATCTAAGAATATCAACCATGTATTTATATGGTACCAACTTCTAATCCTTTATCTGGTAGTGGTTTTCTACCTAATTGATTATAAGTTGTGAATCACCATGAACTAGTAAATGTTAGATGTTCCAATATATTATTTAGCAAAGCCCTAAAATGAGTATTTTATACTTGTCCATATTATAAGTAAATGGAAAACCAATGTGAAGTTACTTAAGAATAATATCCCCTTACAAAGTGATAAACAATATGTCAGTGCTCGATCCATGTTTTTAGAAAAACCCATTAAAGTATGATCCAATTTGACATGAAACCCTATAAATTTATTTTAGAAATTATATAGTTGAATGGATCTACTTTTTCAAGGAAAATGGTATTGTTGTTCAACATATGGTGATGTAACTTTTGTACTACAAAAACCATAGATAAATAAACTTTTTCAATTGGTGTATAATTGTGTTCATACAAGACCAATGTTTGACTCAAGTAATAAATCATTTACTTTTTAACCTATTCATTATGTTGTGCCAAAAGTATCCCCATGGCATTTTTAGTTGCTAAAAGGTAAAGTAACAATGGATTATTCAACATAAGTGGCAATAAAATAGGTGGATTGGCTAGATATTTGTTGATATTTTCAAATTCTTTCTATAAATATTCATTCCATAAGAAATTAATTACCTTATTCAATAAGTGTGTAAAAGGATGGTATTTATCAATCAGTTATGATATGAAGCATCAGATTGACTATATCTTGCCCTAAAAACTATGAAATTGCTTCAAGGTAGATGGTGGTGACATTTTGATCATGGATTAAACTTTGTATGGATCAATATCAATGCCCCTACAAGAGATAATGAAGCCTATTAATTTTCCATAAGTTACACCAAATATACACTTCTTAAGGTTAAGATTAACTATTGATAATTGGCCTCCTTGGACAAATTACAACCCATAGAACCAAAAACCTTCCCATGACACCCATACTAGCTTCTATATGTTGATCTTCATACATTATGATGTCTTCTTTGGTCTCTTTTGTAAGAATTTTAACATTGTTTGAGGTGTCATGGTATGGGCTAGACACTGCTTGAGAGGTTCTCATGTCATAACCTATTTTGAGTCTTTAGATTATATACTAAGCTATCATGATGATCCTTAATTGAGTGGGAGAGTTGTCAAAAGTCTTTTAAGCCTAGAGAATGGTTTTTTCCTTGTTTGATAAATTTAAGGTTCTTTAGTAGAGATTAAGGTAATTTGGAGAGTTTAAGGTTACTAGTTCTTATGGTATTAGGCATGTTTTAACAATTTTTTGAGAAGGGACCTTTGTTATCATGATATAGGGGTGAAAAAGACTCATTTGAGTCATGACCTAAAGTTTAATGGCGATTTCAAGGTCATTCTCTATGGTTTAATTATCCAAATTGATTTTTATAGACATCTAATTCATATCACTATCATGCTAAAATTATCAATCTAAGCAACATTATGTGAAAATGCACAATTGGGCCAAAATCAATAAAATGTGATAAATGGTTTGAAATTTTCAAGTACACGTGCTGATTTAGGATAATGTATCCCTAAATGGGGAAATTCATTTTATGTGATTATTATCTTCTCTAAAATCACTTTGAGTCAAATTGTGACAATGCAAAATAACATTCTAGACCATTGAATTCTTCTAATGTGAAAGCACACATCATGTGCATGTGTTATTTTGTATCCATAATGCTCTAAATGGGGAATTATTTTGTATGTAATTGACACATTTTTGTAATTATACTCATGTCAAATTATGACTTAGTAAATTGAAATTTTGACTAGTTTGATTTAATAAACAACCAATTTCTAAATAACTATAAAAAATTAATCAAACCCACTTAAGCAAATTAAACCAAATCAAGAGATTAAGTGAAAAATCCATGGAAGTTATTAAAAATATATTAATTGGAAATTTGTTTCTAAAATCTACCTCATCCTATGACATTATTAGTTGGGTGGCATCCATAAGCCATTAATGAAACAAATATCATGATTAAGCCCTCCCATGCCTCATTAATGCCCCATTATTCCAAATATTAATGGTCATATTTATGTCTTGTCCCACTAAAATTGAATTGATTCATGGCCACACATCTTGATCTCAAGATGGATGGTCATGGTTAAATCTAGTAATTTTCAAAAAGCTATAAATAATTGAGCCAAGAACACCATTTTAAAGCTTCATTCATGTAGACTTATTATGCAAAAATTGTAATAGACAAGCTTCACCTATTTGCACAAATTGGAAAATCTTATGAGATTAAGCTATTGGTAAACTAGGAAATGATGGAGGAACATGCTACTCTTCATTGATAAAGACATGGAGCACCAAATCCAAGGAAAATCACACTTCTTGGCCACTCTTTTAAAAAGGGATGTTATTTAGAAGGTTTGATTAGTATACTCCTTTCTTAAATAGTGCTTGGATTTCCTTAACAACATCTCTTGAGGGAATAGGATTAGAACATTGTGTCCTTTATGCTTATTTTGAGTTTTTCTCTACTAATGCATGGAATAAATTACTTTGTAATCTTACTCTACATTTTGGTGCACCTGATGGGACTTGCATCTCATATAACCAAGGAAATTACTATGCAACTGTTAGTTTTACTAATGGATGGTTAGTAATCTTTAAAATTCAAGTTTTAACTTGATTTTTCATGTATTTTCATTTTTAAAGTGACACACAATTTACATAGAGACTAACATCAATTATATTTGATGGATGTTGATCTTCCTAGAACTAGCATCGATTCTTGTGTGAACAATAGAGCACAATATAAAATGTGACTAATGGGTGTTTCTTGAAGTTTTCTGATTTGTATTCTATGTTTAAAAACTTTCATATTATTTACTTGACTATTTTCTTGCAGAATTTGTTTTTATGCTTGTTTTGCTAATATTCTTTTTGAGAAAACCATTATGTTTTTCTATGTTTTTAAAAGAACTGATGTTGATCTATGTTAATTGATGTTTATCCCTCTATTGACTAACACCAATTTTTTTGAACCTACATCGATCCCTGCATAGATCATTGGTCTCTGAGATAGAAAAAGGTATCCCAAGAAATGATTTCAAAATATTGTTTTCTTATTCACTTTTGGGATTCTAATTAGTAAAACCCTCTACAAAATTGCAAGTCCTAATGTGGAAAATAGTAAATTTTGAACGTGGTTAAATCTTGTAAATTTTATTTGGTTCCTAAAATAAACTTAACTGTTTTCATGCTTAGTTGTTTTTGAAGTTTTTTCAAGTTTTTCAAGTAATGCCAAGGGGCCCAAATTTCATAACACATCTTGATTTGGTGCAATAAAATAAACTCTCAAACTTAGACACATACTTTTAAGAGTTTATTTTATGCTTGCTTATTAAAAGTTGTTTGTTTTCATAAAAGGATTGATGTGTGTATACTCTCCACCCATCCCCTTTAGGGAACTTAGGTAGCCAAAAGTTATCATTATTTGCCTCAGTTGATTTTAGTCTAAAATCATGAAAATAACATCATCAAGGCCCTATCAAAATCTGTATGAGTTGGGTGACCCAAATGTAACACTAAAGTCTTTTCACTTGTCTTTTATTTTTATGAATTTTAGTTTGTGAGTGGGAGTTCATAACCTCCTCATAGGTTATATAGGGAAGCATTAACTTGGGAATTCATCTCCTAGCATATTTTCAACCCAACTTCATGGTTTGGTATATAAATTTAGGGTAACCTGTTGGGATTCTTGTTTTGAGAGGTAAAAATAAGTTTCATTAGTGGTACTCCACCTTAGACCATAGGGGCAATTCAAACATCTCACTACACTAATCAAGAAATAGATGTAGTGGTTATGAAAATGAAAATACATTTTCACAAATATACAATGGACATGGATCCAATTTACATGAGCATCTCTTGTGCTAGCCACACTTGGGACCATTTAGATGCATGAAAATTTAGTTTTAGAACAACCTCACTTATTGTGGACATATTGTTAATGCAGGACAAGTAGCCATACGTTCTATTTCATTGTAAAATATTTTGAGAGAAGAGGGGGCTTAAAAACCCTAATTTTCATGCACTTTTATTTTTGGATTAACAATTAAAATCCTCTCAATAACAAGTATATAGATAGAATCTGATAGTACTGTAGACACTAGAAAACTATGCACTTGTAGTTTTTAATAACTAAATGCCTCAGGGCCCCCTTAAATACCCCATAAACATTATTAAACCTTAAAAACCCCCTATTAACCCAACTAAATCACCATTTTCCTATTCACATAATACTATTCAAAAATACTATTTGAAATTACTATTCAAAAGTACTATTCACTATCACTGTTCATTATGGTACCCAATATCACTATTCATGATGACATTGTAAGTGGCATGGCATGTGACATAGAAAATGACATGGCATGTGCCATTTCAAGTGACATGTAAGCTGATTTTGGAGGTGATATGGCAAGTGACATGGTTTAAAAGTGATGTGGCTTGATGTGGGACATCATACCCCACCTGGGACCCTTCCCAAAGTGATTGATTACATAATTTAAGCATCACAAGGTCCCCCCTTGAAATATGGAAAATTTGTCCTCATGGGAACATTATTCAAGATGTATTTTACATGAAATTAACCTCCAAAATAAGATACTTACCTTTTTAAGACAAAGGGCACTCATTTTTGACTTCTTAACCTAAATGGGGCACTCACCAACCCAAATGGGAATCCCCACCCACCTCATTTTGACTAATTCATCCACCACATATAAAATGGAACCATAACTCTATTATTAATTTTTTGGCATGACTCTTCACAACATATAATATAAATCCCCCCTTTTCCTTCACCCAGGGCTATGTTGGAAAGTGGCAAATTAGTATTTTTTGTAATTAACATTTTGTTGCAAGTTTTTGGAAGAGGTTATCTACTTGAGAAGGAGGTCATTCTCATATTGGAGGATAAAATATTAAAATCATCTAATTTCTACTGGAATCACTCCAAGATTTCATCAACAACACCATCATTAACAACCATCTCAAAGGTAACCTTGTTTGTTTATTTCATTTTAACTTATTATCTCCTTTGGCCTCTTCTCTCTTGAACTTCATACATTTCACCTTTCACATCTTATTTTTCCCCTTTTTCACTTGATTTATATCCTTGGCCATATTTACCCACTTGACCCTTTTTACCTCTTTTCCATAAATCACCCACTTGACCCCTTTTGCCTCTTGGCCATATTTACCAACTTGACCATTTATCCCTTTTACCTTATATCTTATTGATAATGTTGACCATTGCCTTATTGATTAATTTCAATAATTTATCAACCTCAACCAAACCATCTTTCTCTTTTGACCATTTTACAAACCAAAACCAAAACCTTGCCTTGATTAGCCTTTTATCATTTGCTTTATTTAGTCATTTTATTATCAAAGCATACATCTTAATTGTATTTAATTTTATATTTTATATCATTTAATTCAATTATATTTCATTTTATCATTTCACTCTAATTATCTAAATAATGTGGATTGATAGCCTCCTAGAAAGCTTTCACTTCTAGGACCTAGCTCATGCTAGTCAATCCACTTTGCTACTTATCTAACAAATAAGTTTTTTTAGTGTTTTCTTATTACATGTTATTCCTTCCTAGACAAAGAGGAGTATCCACCATAATTTAGATCATGTGTTCATTTTATACCAATTTCTCATAACCATTACCCTTATTGATAATTTCTTCTTTTCATACTTAGAAAAAAGCAAAAAATAGAGAGAAACATTTTGGCATGCCCGGTGGGACCTAGTTCCCTTTCTTCCTTAAATGTTTACTCATCAAATGAAATCACTTATTTTTGGGATAAAAAATCAACCATTGGCATTCATTGATTACTTACTAATTTTAGTTTATTTAATAACTTAGGAGGCAAAGTAATCTTATCATAGCTTTCACACTTGTTATCACACATAAAACCAAACCACAAAATAATTTACACATCAAAACAATACTCGAGACAAGGACCGACCAAGATTTCATCACTTGGTGGCAACCTTACCCCATCTTAACTATCCCACTTGGATTTCACCATTAAGGGGAGAACCAAATTATCTCTTTGGTTGAGTATAAAATCTAGACTCGATATATATTGGCTAAGCACCTACACTAGCTATGGGATTATGAAGTGAGGGGAACAAGCCCCAAACACCAAACCACGTACTAAATTTCAACATATATATTCCTTTTAAGAACCTAAAAAACCTAAATCTATCTATATACTTACACTTTAGTACCCATTTTTCAAGCCACCCTCCCTTATCACACTCTTTAAGGCATAAGAAAAAAGCAATTTAAAAGCAATCGTAGGGATAAAACACACTTCTTAGTATATGTATTGATTGATTTGAAATTTTCGGTTTTGATCTTTGTTTGAGGTGTGAGTGTCACAATAACATTCCTTATTTTCTCATATGGTTTCAACTAGACAAGAAGTGAGAAATCAAAATAACCAACCACCACCTTCTTCTTCATCTATGGATTATACTTCAGATGTTGACAATTCTCCTCACACTTCACCTTACCATTATCCTCCACCACATTCTCCTTCTAGAATTCCAATCATATCCAGAGGAGATATAGGCTTTAGTGCTTTCTTTGACAATAATCTAGTGGCTTTACAACATTACCTTACCACATTACCTCACCATACCCCAACTGCTTTGGTTCCTTCTTTTTTTCTTTCTCTTAGCATGCCATCTCACCTTATGGTAGGCGGAAATCTAACCCAACCATTGACCCAAGCCTCTTCCAACACCCCATCTACCCAACATAAAACTAATCTTCCACCCCCCAACGAAACACATCTTATCACACCCCACATGGGTTCAACCTTGCCATTTGTTACCTATACCGTATCTATCAATGCATTATCTTCCATTCCAACTTCTATCTTCCCTTCATTTGTAACCAATCCCTTAGCCACAGTTCCACTTCAAATCCTAGTTCTCTCCATATCTCAAAACCTTCCCCTAATTAACACTATATTAATTACCCAACCTCAACTTTCCCAAATTCCTCCTACCTCAACCATACCAACCACATCTTTTTCTCAATAAGTACCTATGACAACTTACTAGTATGTCCCTCACCTACAAGGGTACATGCCTCCTTCCACCCAATATTTCATAACAAGTAGTTCTTGTGTGCCACCATCTCAACCTCTTGGAATCACTTATCAATATGTGGCTTCTTTAGCACCATCTATTGCATTATCATACATTGATGGAACCCAACCCCAACAAAATGTACCTCTTAATTATATGGCTTCCCAACCTTAACCTGATCTAATCAAAATGCTAACAAATAAAATGACTAGTTTCATGTCATCCATATCCAAATAAACTAATCTTTTATCTTGTGAAAAAAAATGTAACGAGCTTATCCATCCATCCATGCCCATTCATGCTTACCCTCATCAGTGGGAATTGCCCAAATTTTCTAAATTCTAAGGTAAAGAGGATCCTTAGTAGCACCTAATAGATTTTTGCCATGCTTGTTACTTGACCACGTATGATGATTCTCTCCTCCTCTAGACCTTTCCCATGTCATTATTCATAGCTTCCCTTGATTGGTATAGTTCCCTTCCCATTCATTAGACATAGCTTCCCTTGATTGGTATAGTTCTCTCAATTGGCAAAAACCTTTTTAGAACACTTTTCAGTAGACATATCTAAAAAGGTTTCCATTACTAACCTATACTCCATAAATAAATTTGAAGATGAATCCATTGTTGATTTCATTTCCAGATGGAGGGGCCTCATCAATCAACTTACCTTCCCATTACCCCAACTTAAATTGATCAAATTATTCTCTTGAGGGTGTGCCAAGCATATTGCTCCAACTCTCCAAGTCCAAACCTTTAAGACCTTGATGAATCATCCACTATGGACCACAAATTGGAAACACATGCTATTGATGAAGGGAAATTGAAGCTTTGAAATAAAAAATTTAGTTTCAAATCCACTAACTCATCTACCACTAAAACCATGAACCCAAAAAATTCTAAAGCAAAACCATTAGCACATTCTATTGTTCTCAAAACTATGCCTCCTCCAACCATCAACCAAACACCTCAAACCAACAATCCTTCTAATTGCCAAAACTATACCCAAAATTGGGATCCTTGAAAACCATTTACATTGATTGGGGAGTCTTATACATCAATCTTAGAAAAATTATGTAAAACCAATCTAATCCAACTTCCACCCATCAAGCCCCCTCAACAATTTGATACTTCTCACCCCCTTCTTGGGTGGTACAATGAGAATGATTATTGTGATTATAATCAAGTTGTTGGACATGATATTGATAGATGAAATACCTTTAAGAGCATTGTCTAGGACCTAATTGATAAAGGGGAACTTGTGTTTGATAACCCAAATGCTCCTTCCAACCAATCTCCTGATATTTTTGAAAACCATTCCCAAATCATCCACCTTCAACCCAACACCATGAAAACCAACCCAAATCCTCCAACTCACATGCAATTAATGTCATCAGTAAAGTTCCCATTACTAAAAAGGTCATCACCTTTATAGCCCAAATAGAGGAAAATAATCCACCATCACCTATTTCTCTAGGTGCTTAAATGGAGGAAGTAGCTACCCTTTTCACTTCCTTAGATGAAACCACAGTTCCATCCACATCTCCTATGGTGGAAAAACTCAAGCAAATAACCATTCCATTATCCATTTCATCCACCCCTCTAATACAAGTAAAAACACCACCTACTTCTTTGGTTAACCAAACCCAAGAAGAAACTATACCTACCCTTCCATCTAAAATAATTACCCCCATCACTCCTATTATATAACCATTTATACCTCCCTTGGAAATTGTTTCCAGAGCAACATTACCCTCATCTACCCAATCATCAGCTTTAGAACCTTCCACCAAAGATAGCAACATTGAAATAACTCCTTCTTCCTCAAAGGGCTTGTGCTTTAAAACCAATGATTAGAGAAAAATATCTATTTATAAACCTTTTTTGTGGCTCATTAATTTTTTTGAATTTACCTCCCAACCTAACTTTTTTAGAGCCACCTTTTGGCACTAGCTTGGACTCCCATATCAAATCAAATCTGAACCTTCCACCTCACTTGAGTCTACCCTTGAGCCTATTCTTATAACTCCACCAACTACCCCTCTTAAGATCACTAGTGAACCATATAACCTACAATCACTTAAAATTATCAAACCACCATATTATTCTTTCATCGATCCATAAAAATTTTTAGGTATCCTTCCCATGCCTAATCCCACTCACTCTCCATTGAGATTAGATTTAATCATATCAACCCAATCAAATCCAAATCCAATTAAACCTATTAAAAAGGGAGGGTTTCCTAGGCCACAACCTCATGTTAGGCCCATACCACCTCCTTCACCTTTACCCTCTATTTTGGGACCACATCCTTCCACCATTCCCATTCCTTACTCTTCCTCCAAAACCCATCTCCCCTTTCTTTGCCTATAACAACCCAACCCACTAATTCATCATCATTCCTTACCAACCTTTCTCCATCCACTTTCCCATCCATTGAACCCTCATCATCTAGACCTTCAATTCTTAAACCTATTGAAACTAAAAAAATTATTCTTAAATCAATAACCAAACTCACTCCACTAACCACACCTCCTATCCAAAAGACTTTACCCAATAAGATCCCTACACCTAGAGTTCAAATTTCATGACCTTATAGATAATTACTGGAATCTTATACAACCATTTTGAAAAGACTATTACAAGCCTCTATCATTAACCTACCACTAATCAATCCTTTTGATCCCACTCACCAAAAGCCAACCTAGTTTAAGGATAGTTTGATTTGTCTTTATCTTAGGACCCCTAGGCATGATACAAAAAATTGTAAAGCCCTCCAATCAATTATTCATGGCCTTTTATAGGAAGATGATCTGCTAGACAAATATTTTGCAAGTCCCTTTCCTCTTCAACCACCTATCAACATCCACTTCCTTACTTATGCTAAGGAGTGAAGAAGAGGAACTGAAGCAAGTAACTATCCCCCTTATCAATACCATTCATATGGTGACTCAATTTCAAGATCAAAAAATGGATGTGGGTAAAGCCATACAAAAAAATGAAAAGGGCAAGGCTAAGGTAGACATTCTATGGTCCTATCCTTTAACTCCCCAACCAACCAACCATACCCAGAAAACTACACCTTCACCTTCACCTTCACACTCAAAACCACCCAAGACCAAAGTCTTTATTTTGGGAGCCCCTTCTTCTTCCAGTGCATCTCTATTCATCTAGTGCTTGATGTTAAAATAACTTCACCAAATGCTAGTCAGAATGAGCCTTTATGACTTAATTAGTACCTCACCTCAACATCATCAAGCTTTAATCAAAGTACTATATTCTATAGAGGTTCAACCAAATGATCTCTAACCTCGTGCATCTTTGATTGGAGCCATCCAACATGTTTTCATGGTCACTTTTTAGGAATCAATTTTTTTTCCATATCATAACAAAGACCCTGATCCCCCTCTTTTCATCACCACATCCATCAATCAGACATGTGTCAAAAAATTCATGATTAATGGGTGAGTATCAATATCATCTCCTCCCACACTTACGATCAACTTTAACTACCTAAAACATCATTTTTAGAAGCTCGGTAGTTCTTTGATCATTCAATAATATCTTAGCTATCACTCTAGGAATAGTTATTCTCCACATCCATTTGGGGCCTCAAATTATTCCTAAACTATTTTATGCTGTAGAGGGTAAGTTTCAATATAATATGTTACTCAGTTTCCCTTGGATCTAAGCCATGGGTTGCATCCTTTCCACCCTTAATTGATGTGTCAAATTCAAACATGAGGGATAAGTAATTATAATCAAAGATAATCTAAGTCCCTTCACTTCTTTCAATATGACATATTAGCCCAATGACATCCTCATTCCTCCTTCACCCCTTCCATAACCAATCTATAACCAAACCACTACATCAACCCCACCTACCAACACTTATGTCTATAATAATGAGGAAGCATCCACTAGTTCAACCCCCTTCATCTTAGATCCCAATTAAAAACCCCTTGAAATCTATATTTTAATGTCTCATGCTAGGGGAATATCTACTCCTAGATTTAGATGCTTTCCCTTCTTCACACAAATTTGGGAATATCTAAAATGATCCATATTTTGATCCCAATATTGGTACCCTTGTCCCCTTTGGCCTTTCCAAAAATAAAACATATTTTGTCTATGGGGGACTTAATAAGCCACTCCTTGATCCCATCACCATGCCTTATATCTAACTATTCACTTATAGCTTTTCTTATCTTAGCAATATGACCTTTGTCTAGATGTAACTTCATTGGTGTGCTTAGAAGTGGTTTGGTTTTGGACTCTATAAACAAGGGCCTCACAAACTTCCCATCATCAAATCATAAAAACATTGTGAGTTATCTATCTTGGGATACATTCCCTCAGAAGAACCCACATCACCAAAACTAGTTCTCACCACTATTGATGAACCTCCAACCTCACCAATCCCATTTCTCCCATTTGGAGAACCTCCAACCACACCAATCCCAGTCAAGGAACTTCTACCCCTATCAACCTCACCTTTCCAATTTGAATAACCTATACCCTTACCAACTCCACTTGAAGACTTTTACATCATCCCATCCAATTTTTTTTTATCAGTATCATTAGTTTAGGCCCACTAACCTATCAATATAGTGTCCAAACTAAAACCTTTCCTCTCATCCACCCCAAAATGATCAACCATGATTCACTCACCATCTATACCATTTAGTGCCAAGATGATAATTCTATCCTCACCTAACTCAGTGTAGGAGACTCTCCCATCTATAAATCTTTCCCTCCAAAACACCAAACCATGCTCAATGAATCAATTATTGATGTTAACTTAGGAACCAAAGAGAATCCTTAAATCATTAAACTAGGCCAATCCTTAAAATCAAATGAGCAATGTGATTATTCTACATTCCTTTAGGATCGTAGCATCACATTCACTTGGTCTTATCAGGATATGCCCAAGATTGACCCCTCTATCACCTTTCATAACATTGTTACCCACCCAAAGGCTAAGCTGGTAGGACAAAAGCTTCACAAAATGCACCCTCATATAGCTCTTCTCATCAAGGAAGAACTTCAACATCTTTTATCCATCAACTTTATTTAACACATTGACTACCCACAATGGGTCTCTAATATTGTTCCCATTACCAAGCCCACTGAGGGACTCGACCTTTGTGTTGATTTTTGAGACCTTAACCTTGAATGTCCCAAAGATGACTTTCATTTACTCAACATCAACTAACTATTCAAACTTATCATAGGTCATGAGATGTTATCCCTCATGGATAGATTTTTAGGATATAATAAGATCTTGATCACCCCCTCAGACCAACATAAATTACCTTCAAAACTCCTTAGGGAACCATCTACTATTGGGTCATGCCTTTTAGCTTAAAAAATATAGGATCAATGTATCATCATTCCATGACCTATGTCTTCCATGATCTTATTCATAAAATTATAGAGGATTATGTGGATGATCTCCTTAGAAAATATAAACACCACAAGGACCATTTATCTATTCTTACTATCATTTTAAACAAATTAATCCAATTCCATGTTTGACTCAATCCCCAAAAATACATTTTTGGGGTTTTGTCTATAAAGCTTCTAGGCTTTATCATCTCCCTTCATGGAATTGAGATTAACCTTTCTAAAGTAAATGACATCCTAGAAATGCCTCTTCCAAAAAACCTTAATCAACTTCATAGTCTATAGGGAAAAGTCCAATCTATCCATCACTTCATCTCTCAATTATCAAACAGATGCCAACCCTTTCACCACCTCTTAAAGAAAAACACCTCCTTTAGATGGACCAAAGATTTTCAAAAAGCCTTTGATTCACTCAAAAAAGTACTTTTTTCTCTACCTATTCTTATCCCACTTAGGGATGATCATCCTTTCTACCATTACATATCTACCACTGATCACTCTTTAGGTTGCATTCTAGCTCATCATGATGAACAAAATAAAGAGTAATCCATTTACTATATCATTCACATGCTTATAGAGTATGAGACATGATATACCCATCCTAAAAATCTTTGTCTCACTCTCATTTTTTTCTCTAAGTGTCATCACTACCTTATTAATCATAAAACATATGTTATCACTGTAGAAAGGTTTACAAATAATTTTTGTCAAACATTAGTCAAGAAATCATGAAAAATGCATTAAAGACACATAACAAAACATAGCTTATCTATTCATGTGGGAATTACAAATGATATCAAGAAAAAAATGAAAGAAATCAACATCATATTACCTTCTCAAATGGATTCACCATACCAATGCATCTCCAAATCATGTTCTCCCTTGATCAATAGCTCTTGTCTTCAACAAAAATGGTGGCCACCTCTTCTAATGTCTCAATAACTCTCCACAAAACCTAGGCTCATGATTTGGAATCACTAAACTAGCCTATCAATAAATCTTTTAATTAAAATTAATGGTTAAATGAAAAGGATTGTGAAGATAATTTGGCATAATAACTTTGCACAAATCAAGCTTAAAAATTATGTCCATGGCCTTTCTATTTATAGATTTTCAAGAATGACCAGAATCAACTTGACCCATCCATCTTGAGATGAAGATGTGTGGTTGAGGATTAATTCAATATTTAGAATTAAATCTATAATTATCTTCATCATGACCATGGAAGAAGGGGCATTTAAAAGTCATGGAAGGCATTAACTAGGCATGGGTGACCCATAATCTTGATATTTGTGGAATTTATGGCCTAAGGATATCTTCCCAAGAAATGATGTCACCTGATGATGTAGTTAATAGAAATAAATTTCCAAAAATAAATATTAAACAACTCTCATGGAACATCAACTTAATCTCTTGATTTGGATTAATTAGCCTTAAACAAGGTTAATCAACATTTGTGCAATTATTTGGAAATTGGCCTTTAATTAATCAAAATGGTCAAAAAGTCATATTACTAGGTTATAATTTGACTCCAGAAGAATTAAAAGGTGACATTAGACACCCTAGAACCATATTTCCATTTAGGATATTTCCAATACAAAATAACAAAGCCACATGACATGTACAAATAAATTAGAAGAAAATATTGATCCAAATCACAAAAAGGTGAAATCATCATTTTGACTTGAAATGAATTAACCAAAGTTAGCTAGCCCATAAATTGCATTTCCCCATTTAGGGATTCTTTAACATAGATTAGCACTTGTAAATGATAATTTCAAACTATTTAGGGTGTTTTATGGATTTTATCTTAAAATTTGCATTTGATTACAATTCAATTAAGATTGATAATTTTAACACAAATGGTGTTAGGAATTGGATGTCTACATTTTGCCGCTATTTGAGAAGGCATAGCGAGACATTCAAGTGAAGCAACATCTTTTCAAAGAAAAAAGTTGTCAAAAAGAAATTGAAATAGACCCATTATTCCCCCTTAAGAGGACATATTAGGATGAAAGAGAATGATAGACTCTCCAAAAGAGAGATAAAGGATTAAAAAGAAAGTCAAACATTAGTCAAGAAATCATGAAAAATGCATTGAAAACATAACAAAACATAGCCTATATATTCATGTGGGAATTACAAAGGATAAAAAGAAACAAATGAAAGAAATCAACATCATATTACCATTCTAGATGTATTCACCATACCAATGTGGCTCAAAATCATGTTCTCCCTTGATCAAGAGCTCTTGTCTTCAATAATAATGGTGGCCACCTCCTCCAATGTCTCAATAACTCTCCACAAAACCTAGGCTCATGATTTGGAATCACTAAACTAGCCTATCAATGAAGCTTGTAACTAAAATTATTGGTCAAATACAAAGGATTGTGAAGAATATTTAGCATAATAACTTTGCATGAATCAAGCTTAAAAATGATGTCTATGGCTTCTCTATTTATAGATTTTAAGGAATGACTAGAATAAATCTAAACCATCCATCTTGAGATGAAGATGTGTGGTTGAGGATTAATTAAATATTTGGAATTAAATCCATATTTATCTTCATTATATCCTTGAAAGAAGGGGCATTGAAGAGGCATGGGATGCATTAACTAGGCATGGGTGACCCATAATCCTGATATTTGTGGCATTTATGGCCTAGGGATGTCTTCCAAAGAAATGATGTCACCTGATGATGTTGTTAATAGAAATCAATTTCCAAAAATAAATATTCAAAAAATCTCATAGAAAATCCACTTAAGATATTTATTTTCATTAATTAGCCTTAAACAAGGTTAATTACAATTTATATAATTATTTGGAAATTGGCACTTAATTAATCAAAATGGTCATAAAGTCATATGACTAAGTTGTAATTTAAATCAAGAAGTTTTAGAAGGTGACGCTAGATGCACTAGAACTCCATTCAGGATGTTTCCAACACAAAATAACAAAGGTACATGATGTGTAACAATAAATTAGAATAAAATAATGATCCAAAGCACAAAAAGGCAAAATCATCATTTTGACTCGAAATGAATTGATCAAAGTTAGATAGCCTATAAATTACATTACCCCATTTAGGGATACTTTGACCTAAATTAGCACTTTTAAATGACAAGTTTGAAACATTTTTTTTTATGGATTTTAGCATAAAATGTGCATTTAAGTGCAATTCGAGTAAGATTGATAATTTCAATACAAATGGTGTTAAGAATTAGATGTGTAGATTTTACCCCTACTTAAGAAGGCATAACAAGACATTCAGGTGAATAAAAATATTTTAAAAGAAAAGAGTTGTCAAGAATAAATTGAAATATACCCATGATGCCTCCTTGAGAGGACATACTAGGATGAAAGAGAATGATAAACTCTCAAAAAGAGAGAGAAAGTGAGAGGTTAACCCATGGAATAAATCACATCCAAAAAAGTTAATGCTTACACACATGATTACCATCAATGATCAAAATATAATTAGAAGTATAATATGCCCCAATAGATGGGGTGAATGGGAAAGATATAATTCACAGATGTAAGGGACACACTTTAAACATACCTAATTTGAGAGTACAAGATACACACATACAACATTCATCAATCCTAAGATAATTTGCACACTAAAATATTTCCATCATGGGATTTAATGTGGAGAGTTTGGAATTAGAGGAAAAGAGAGAACGTTCTACTTCAATAAGGAAAGCATCACTACAATGGGGTCTCCAAAGACAATATGATAAGAAGTACTCCAATAGAGTAAATATGATCATGATAAAATAATTTTTCCCTAGTAGGGATAATTTTGTTCATTGATAAATAATAAATAATGGTTTGCCCCTATAGAGCTGATTTGATTATGATGTTGTTTAGATGATGTGCCCTAGCATGGGTAATTAGCAAGCAAAATAGCTCAAGGATATAACCCAAAATATCAGTTAAAGTGAGTAGATGAAAATTTATATACGATAATGTAATGGCTTATAAATCCATATGAAACCAAGAATATAAGAATGCATAGAGTGATGAGAGAAATGAAAATAAGAATGGAGATGGCTGAGCTGACCTCACTAGAAATAGAGCACTACCTACATAGTTCCATGGACTCATATTCTAATATGAACTTCAAGCCAATGTAGTTCACCCATGTTTGGGAGAGAATGGAATGAGGAACGATGAAAACTGACCAATAATTAATTAGACTCACAATGTATGTAAATAAATGCACATCTAAGCAGATAATTGAGTGTTAAAATGCATGTTACCTAGATGCCTAATTCCATATTATGACCTAGATTATGCAAAATGTTCTTGAGAATCATTCATCAGAGTTGATGTTGACATTAAGACTTTGAGACCTAAGCATAAAGTGATTGTTATAGCAAAATAAATTAGCCATCATAAGTATGAATAACTTATAATGTTGTAATATTCCAATTTCATTAAGCCAATTCAAATGTGAATACCTATAACTAAGGATAATGGTAAAATAATGAGCAAAACTAGAGTTACAACTATTTACATTTAAAAAAAAAGCAAAGACAAAGAAAAAGATAAACATAAATGAACCTAACTAGAAATCAAGATATGGACAATCAATATTTAAGAAGGAACAAAAATGTTTTAAAACAAATAGCAAGAACATTTCAATAACGTGAGACCAAGATATGAATAATCAAGATCCATTTGGAGCATCAAGGCATTCTTAATCACAAAAGAGAAAAGTAAAATCAAATATAAAAAGAAGACACCAATAATAATAAAATAAACATAATGGTCCAAGAATAACATAATAACATAAGAACAAGATATAAACAATCATGATCCATGTGAATCATCAAGATATTCTAAAATAAAAAAGAGATAATCAAAAACATAGAGGGAAACATAAGACCAAAATGAGACAAGAAGTAATAAAAAGAGAAAAGGAGAAGAAATAAAAGGATAGGTGCAAAAACACAACAAAACACCAAGAAAACTCAAATAAATACACACAAATAAAAACCAAGTTAGTGTGGTTTAAAGATAAATGTTTATTCATGTGTGGTAGAGGTATTACTTTCCACCATAACATAACAAAGAATAATGAAACAACAAGTGTTCCCTAATTAAAGAGGACAAATGATAGAAGAAATGAGGGAAGAGAAGAAAAGGAAGGGGTTAGCCAAGCTAACTCTAGATGTACAAGACAAGTGGACTCTACATACATAGTTCTATGGATGCATGTTCCAACATAAACTTCAAGCCAAATGTAGTTCTCCCAAGAAATGAGATAGAATAAAAATGATAATTAGACCAACATGATTAATGTTATAGAAGAAATGGGAGATATGATAAACAAATGAGAATGATCTATAAACAAGAAGCTGATGAGATAAGAAAGAATGATCTTGTAAAATAGTAAGTGCATGGGACAATATGAATTGGTGTTTTTATGCTTGAAAAATGGCAAGAGAATAACATGGTAGAATGGGAATGTACAAATTTACAAAAGTGTGAGACGATGTTTTATTATTTTATGGATTAGGTTCTAATGTTTTTGGTATTTTCAAAATATTTCTAATGTTTTTGGTGTTATTGGGATAAAATATGCATAAGGTGGGACTGTCTAGTCAAGGAAATGCACATTTGAGAGTAGAGGTTCCAATAAAATAGCTAAACTAGTTGCAACAACCCATGTTTTAATATCAATGAGAGTGAGAATCCTGATATGTCAATAAAAAATAGAAACTGTGATATAGAATATTGTGCAGTATGAAGTAACTCAAAATAAGTATTTGCATTCACCTATTTGTAATAGTGTAACATAGGTCTAAAATTGAGAATATGTTTTTGTTCACTTGTCTGAAGTTGCACAATACTATCCTGATTGAACTATTGTTGAGGATGTTCATAACATTCATGACACATAATCAAGATCATAATTGGTCAAGGGATAAAAAGTGTTCAAGCTTACAACATGCCCTATATATAATAAAGAATATGTTTCTCAAATATAATAGTCTAGAGTGGGATGAATAATGTGTTTAGAGTGCCAATGATTCAAATCCTTCACTATCTAAAATCAAGAAGAGTGGACCAGGGTAGTATAAATTATGTTCAAGGTAAGATAAAATGATGGGATAAAATTACTTTAGCACAAGTTTCCCCCAAGTCAAGGGTCTTGTATAAAATGGTTCAAAGTTATTCATGCATATAACCTCTTAAGGTTTATGATGTTTATGGGCTCTGAAAGTTATTCACCATTAATTTTAGCCAATCGATCTAATCCTGATCCATAATTCACCATGACAATATATGGTCCCAACCAAGTAGGCTAAAACTTACCTATGTTTTTTACATTCAACATTCATGCTCTTTTGGTTCTCTTTCAAAAACAAGTTACCAATGCCAAAATATCAAGGGAGAATGCACTTATTGTAGCTTCTCTACAATCTATTTTGACAGACTTACAAGTTTTCTAGGGAAGCCAAATCCTTACCATCAAGAAGTTCTAGTTCTTGTACCCATGAGGCTCTGTATTCTTCATCATCTTTAATGTTTTCCAATTATATTCTTAATGATGGTATCACGATCTTGATTGGGGTGATAGCTTTAATTCCAAAAATAAGGGAGTATGGAGTGGCTCTAGTTGGGGTGTGATGATTGGTTTTATAAACCCAAAGGGTAGGAAAGAGTTATAAGTGCCAATTACAGCTAGCATCATTGACAATCTTCTTTAAGATGGATATAATGGTTTTATTTGATGCCTCAGATTTTCCATTACCTTGTGGGTTATATGTATTTGATTTTATGTGCTTGATCTTGAATTTTTCACAAAGAGATTTCACATCTTAGTGCACAAAGAATCCACCATTATTGGATATAATATGGGCTAGGATGCCATATTTATAGATGATATGGTAATGAATGAATTTGGATATCTATTTAATTATAACATAAGTGAGAGGAATGTCCTTAATCTACTTGGTAAAATACTTAGTTACAGTCAAAATATGCTTATGGCCATCTAAATATGTTAGGTTAATTTTCTTGATGAGATCGAGACCCCATGTTGAGAATGGCCAAGGTGTTGTGATTGGTTGTAGTGGTAAATAAGGTGCATGTATCAAGTTTCCATGCTAATAATAAGGAACATACTTATTTACATAATTACAAGCATCTATCTCCATTTTGGGCCAATAATAGCCTATTCTAAGGAGTTTCTTTGGTATAACTACATGATTGGTATGGGGCCCACACATTCCTTCATGAACCTCCTTTAGAGCCAACTTGGATTCCCTCAAAAATAAATAATGAAGAATCATTCTATAATAGCCTTTATGATAAAGCATGTTTCCAAGGAGAGTATAACATGTTAAGCAATGAAGGAATAGTTTTTATTGGTTTTTGGATAGGTCAGCAGGGAATACATGACTATGGAAATAGTTATAAAAAACTTGGTACTATGGTAGCTCAAGTGGGGGATTAAGACCAGCAATGGTTCATACCTTCTCTAAATCTATTATAATATGTGCTAGCTGAAGAAGATTTTCATTTAGGAACTGATACTCTTTAGCACTGTCAAACATTTTAATCATGGAACCAATTATTGCCATTGTGTTAGTGAATCTATTATTGACTCTTGAAACTTGTTCAAACTGTAGAGATTTGAAATGTATTTTGAAGTTATCAATAATTTAATTTTAAGGAACAAGCTTTTCATATCTTTTTTGATACTAGTCAATGGTCTAATTTATGATTAAATGTGAATCTCTATAGACCTTTAAGCTTTGAATATTCCACTATATATCAAGCTAGAGCCCTAAAACCAATGCCTCATGTTTGGCCATATGGTTTGTACAATTAAATTCTATATGGAATGATTTGGGGATTAGATCCCCCTATAGTGTGACTAATAATATTCCATCTCTACATCCCAAATATATGAAAGATCCATAAAAATATAGCATCCACTATTTAGATTCCTGTGATGTTTATTCTATCATCATGATAGAATAATTTGGAAAGTCAAACTTGAGAGGTTGAGTGGCCTCAATATGAGCTTCTGTAAGTGGCCAATAAGTACTTTCCCTTTGATTTCCTTTTTATTTTGGTACTCAATATAAAACTCACTGAGGATCATAACCCATTTATCCATGTGTCCTTGAAGAGTTGATTTAGATAAGAGGAACTTGAGAAGATCCACCTTGGTGATGACAATAGTTTTTTTATTTAGAATATAATGTTGCAATTTCTTAGTGGTGAAGACATAGCTAAACATTCCTTCTTAATAGGTGTATAATTATGTTAATAAGTCACCAATGTGTGAATCAAATAATAAATAGTGTGTTCCTTATCATGATCATCATGTTGAGCCAAAAGTGTCCCCAATTCATGTTTTATGGTTGATATATAAAGAAGTAGTGGCTTTCCTTATGTTGATGGTCTTAAGACTGGTGGATTAGCCAAGTATGTTTTAAGATTTGTAAATTATATCTAAAAATATTCATCCCATTTAAAATTTATCCTTTTCTTCAAGAGATGGGTAAATGGGTGGAACTTATTTACTAATAAAGAAATGAACCTGCATATAAACTAGATCTTTCCTTGTAGACCTCACAACTATTTAAGATTATTTGGTAGAGGGATTTCCACAATAGATTTGACCTTTATAGGGTCTACTTTGATCCCTCATTGTGATAAAATGAACCCTATAAATTTCACTGATGTTTCTCTTAAGAAATATTTCTTAGGATTCAAGCAGACTTCATATTTATAAAGCCTCTCAAATATTCTTCTTAGAACATCAGGATGTCCAGCTCTTATTTTTTATTTTTATAGTATATCATCAACATAGTCCTCAATAATTTCATTCATCATGTCACGAAAAATGATATTCATTGCATGTTGATATGTGGATCTAGCATTCTTTAAACCAAATGGCATGACTTGGTAATAGAATGTCCTCCATGGAGTGGTGAACATAGTCTTATGTTGATCTTTAGGGGCTATCTTGATTTGATTATAACCAAAAAATCCATCCATTAATTATAACATCTTGTACCTAGTATTTGAGTCGATGATCATGTTGATGTTTGGTAGAGGAAAATCATATTTGGGGCATGATTTATTGATATCATAAAAATTAGTACAGATACATATACCTGAGGTATTTTTACTCATTAGGACTATGTTAGAAACCCATTCAAAGTAATCTAGTGGTCTAATAAAATTAGATCCTAATAAATTTTATATTTTGGTCTTAACCAAAAGGGCAATGCGTGGATGCATCTTTCTCAATTGTTGCTTGACTAGTTTAGCATTGGGATGAATAATAAGATGATGCATAACTAAATTTGGGTCTAAGCCTAGCATGTGAGAGTATGCCCATGCAAAGATACCTATATAATCCTTAATAATAGATATAATATGTTCACATTATACTTCATTAAGGGAAGCTCCAAGATAAACAATTTTGGGATCCTCATAGATTCCCAAGTTTAATTTTGGTGTATTCTCCACAAGGAGTGTGGATTCATATTCTAGAATTGTAGGCAATGTATGGTTGTAATCATCTTCCACTAATATATCTTTTTTTTGTTCCTCCCAAAGATCTAGATAGTATGAAGAATCAAAATCTACCTTCTCAAGTAAAGGCCAAGTAGAAAAAACCTCTAGAAAATCAAGAGAAAAATGCTCAAAATTTGATGATGTTCTAAAGAGATGCTTGTACTAGCTATGGAACTTGGGCTAGATGGACCTTCTATGTCCTGAGGGGATGGGCAAAATTTCCCACCTATGAGCACCTAAAATAGGTTTTCACTCAAAGTCTTATCTTTTTCTTTTCTTTTTCCCTAATTGACAAGTGCCTCAAAGAGGTTTTCACCCAAAGATCTCAATTTTTATTCTATATTATGACCAAGAAAATTTTCCTTCTCTCCAAAGTAGGCATAAAAATCCAATGAAAAATCAAAGCCCTATTTGTGATCACTAATTGGAAATACATCTCATAAGCTCATGCCTTTTATAATCAATTCATCATTTTGAAAATCATTGAGGCATATGACCAAATTTTTCTAGTCCCAATCTATGAGTTTTGGATGGCAAAGGCATAGGTCACAATGAGGGTTTTCTTTAGGCTAGGAAGATCCAATGGTAAAGATATAATGTCCTACTTTAGGAAGGGAATCACCATTAGGATAGGTTCTTACTTTAATATGGGAATCTCTAATAGGTGTTATTGTCAATATGGCATTTAAATCAATTAAATTTGAGTTAGCAGGCTCATCAAAAAGACAATAATAGGATGTTGTGTCACTATTAGGAGTCTCATTGCTTGTCACTTTGGAAGAGTCACTATTAAAAGTCATGAGGTCATCCTCTGGTGGTTTAAATATGAGACCATGATTCTAATTGAAAAATCCAACTAATAAGGTTTATAATATTCCTTGTACTTGTGGGCTAAGGCCTTTCCTTGTATAGTCAAGATGATCCATTATCTAGTTAGGGATAGGATACATTGGATTTATCAAAATGAAGACAAATGTCCAACTAGGTTCTAGAACTAATCAGGGTTAATATCATTAGGCACAATATATTCTTTCAAAATGTTATTCATGATAGTTTTATGGGCATCAAATGTCTACAAGAGTTCTAATATGGAAATCTATGTAGGGTTTTTGTTTAATTGGTCCACTAGACTATAAGGATTTTTAACTATAGATTGAGCTAATTTAGTGTTTGTTAGCATAGTATTTAGATTTAGAACCATTGGCATAATGTTTTCATTGGGTTTTATGAAATAAGTAGGCAAAGGGCCCTAGATGTTAACTCACAAGCATCTAGTTATGATTTCACAACCTAAAGGTGGCAAGGAGTTATTATAATTAGAAGATGAAGGCAAAGGGCCCTGGATGGTGACTCACATACATCTAACTATATTACTATATCTTTGAGTTGATGAGGAGCCTTTAGAAGAAGGGTGTTGTTGTTCAGAACTAGTAACCTGTGCAAATGGAGTCACAACATAATTATGAAAACTCAACGTGGTATTATTAGGGGGAGAGGGTGTTGACCCTATAATAATGGGTCTTATGTTGTGAGGAATACAAGATTTTTCATGTGGTTTCACAATAATAATGGTAATGTGGGTAGAAAAAATACACCCCATAGTATTATTATAGTCATAAAGCATGTTTTTATAAGCCACATTGTTAGTATGGGTATTATGATCTTGATTATGCTCATTATGATTCTGACCCTATTATTGGTTTTGATTCTACTTCTATCCTTGATTCTAACTATTTTGATTATTTATTGGTGGCAATGGATCATGTTGAGGAAAGGGGTCTTTGTAGATTCCCATATCTTGATTTGTGTCTTGATTAGGGGCCACCTTAATTTCTAGTTCACCACTTTGTATCAAGTCCTCAATAATATGTCATAATTGGACACAATGATATGCACCATGATCAATAACATGATGGAAGTTACACCATTTGTTTTCCTTGTACCAATCTAGTTTTACTTGATCTTAAGGAAATGGCCTTGATACTAGACATATAATTATATTAGTTGCAAAGAGATTTTGTAACACTATTTCAACTAATTCTCCTAACTTACTAAAAACTCTAAAATTGTTACGAAATGTCCTTCATGGAGGTTGTCTCTACAAATTAGGTGGTGGATTTGGGGGATTTAATTATAAATTTGGGGGAGGCATATCATGCACCATTTGTATGTGTCTTGTTTCAGTCACCCCATTTCCACCCATGTTCTTATTTTTGCAAAGCCCTTATGTTTATCTGACATACCTATTTAAACTAGTGATTTTGTTTGATTAGATGCTTGACCTTACACAAAAATATTAACAAGGCCTTTAGTAATAAGATCCTTCTCAAATTACACTCCTTTGTCAATAATTTCTTCAAATGAGTTATCACAAGCTAATTGTAGATTATGTGTGACTTCAAGATGCAAGTTCTTTTCAAAGATATCAACCAACTATTTATCTGGTCAATTTATGTTATATGTTATATGAGAAATGGTTAAAAAACTTTTCTAGTAATTCATTCCAATCTGCAACTAATCACTTGGGTAGTTTAAGTAGCCAATCAAGAGCTTGTATCACTAAATTTTGCAAAAATAGTCATAATAAGTACTTGCTACTATAAGCAACCTCTTGACATAAGACAAATATTGCCTATATGTTCTCACATGGATCTCCCTTTCTTTTGTATTTTTCAAAATTGGGTGCCTCAAAATGAGGTGGAAATGGGTTTTGGAGAATAGATAAATTAAATGGATATGGACATATCTCATCAGATTTGTAAATTTTGAATTTATTATTCATCTCTAATCTTTGAACAATTTCCTTCATAGAATTCCACTCTTGCATGTTTGGTGTATTTTTGGATTGAATAATATGTTGTTGGTGTGTAATGTGCCTCTAGTTTCATTTTTGTTAGAGTGTAATGTGCCCCTAGTTTTATTGTTGTTGGGGTGGAATGTGCCCCTGATTTTGTTGTGTGGGTCTATAGGGAATGTGTAACTTTTTGTCAATGCTTTGGTTCTAATTTTCTCCTTGGGATGACAAAATAAGCTATTGATTCTTGGATTTTAAAACATTCCCTAAATTTGGATGTTTAGTATCTTGTTGATTTGGGATAGTTATGTGTTTGTTTACCAATTATTGCATTGGTTGGAATGAACTAGCCAAATTGTCTTAAGGGATTTCCTCAATTCAAAATAAATGCTTGGGTTTCTAATTTTGACATGTAATAAGAGGTTCTTGATAATTAAATAATGTAATTTTTGTGCCAAATGGAACATTTTTTAAGATTTCATTTGACTTTAACTATTTGTTTAGGTTACCTTGATCCACTATGGTTATGTTTTCATTAAATGTTTGTTGCTTACATTAAAACACATTTCCATATTATTTTGAAGAATCATTATGAATTAAAGTGGAAAATAATGATTTATTTAAGTTGGTGACAAGTTGATCCACATATCATTGACTTATTATCTTGATCTTGGCTAGAAGATATGGATTTGTGGGTTTTGACTCTATTTCTATTTATTTTCCTTTGTTAGAAGAAGGTATGCCTATTTTTGAAAAATCTTATTCTTGCCATCATTTTTCTCCTTATCTAACTAAGGTAAGCAATTCCTTTGTAGGAAATTCTGAAGGTAGTCTAGCACCTAATTCTATCAACCTAAGAAGTGCTTCATCTTGATCTCCTTAGGGTTGATATTCAATATAATCATCTTTAGATCCTACTATTAAGGGGATGTCATAAAAAATAATGGGGTTATCTTGACCATAATAAAATTTCTTATCCTCATACCTAAGGCCATAATATGCCCCACTATGAGTGAACCTTTGAGTCATGTCTAAAAAGAGTTGTTATCTATGCTTGACTAGATTTGGATCAATGTTTTGTAAACATTTAAACGAGATATGCATTGGTTCTTTTAGACAAATAACTAAGGTACCAAAGAGACTATAAAGGAGGGTTTCTTGGAACCATGCACAATTAGAAGATTTAGTTCACAACTTTACTTGACCTTTGGTAAAGTTGAAATTGTATAGATTAGAAGAGGGTAAGGTAACTCAAAGACTGAAGGTGAAAACTAGTACACCAAAGCCTAAATCTTTATGATACACCTATACCATAAAAGATAGTTTCAACTACAACAAATTAACCCTATAATATTAGAGAAAATTTATTCAAATTATAAAGAAGACAAAATGAACTAAGCAACCCAAGATGTAAAAACATTCATGAATCACTAAGTATAAAACTAGGACCAAATAGGCAACACAACGTCACCACATGGTTCTAGTAGGATAAAATATGTTCTAGGGCTCAAAGAGTGAGTGATACACAAGATGAATTGAGAATACCAAGATTATAATGTTATTTTGAGTCTAATAAATAACCCTCAATTCAAATGGAAAATTGAACCTAAGTTAGAACAAGTTTAGTGTGCAAATGACAAACCCAATTTAATACACCAACCCTTAAAACTTAGAAAGGTTCAATTTCAAATGTGGATTATAAATGAGTGACTTAAACAAATTGGGTAAAATCTCTAGACTTAATTGGGTAGCATAACTACACCAAAGTGGATGGAATGAAAAAAAGTTTTTTTATAACAATTTAAACAAGAAAAAGATGAATTTTCCAATTGAATAGAGTAATGCCTACCTTGCTCAAGAAAACTGAGGACAATGTGTTTTGGTTAAGTTCATTGAGTTAAAAAGTATTTTTAGACATAGATCAAGACCATGTAAGCTAATGAAAAAAATAAACATCTCAGTTCTAAACTAACAAGGTATGGGAAAATGGGGTTGACTAAACTAGAAAGTTTTTTATCATTTTAGGGGAATCAATCACACAATGACTTTAACGTCAAAAAATACAAAATAAAAGAATAGAAATTGGGTTTCCATGGCACTTGGATCATTGCAAAACTTTATAGTCCTTCTTTTAACCACTACATCCTATTTTTCACTTAATATAGTGTGATGACCAAAGTGAAGATATGCCCCATGTGCACTCCAATCACTAGAAGGTGGTTTAACCACTCAAACCTTAGATCTTAGTGGGAGTAATTTAAAGTCAGTGCTAGAAGATGAAACCTTGGGTCAAAGATTTCCTAAAGAACTCATGGAAGGTAATGACATCCCCCTCATAATCCAAGATGTAATGAAATGAAAGACATAAAAAAATAAAGACTTTAGGGTCATTTTCAAGGTCACCTAAACTTTGATGAGTTTTTGGGGAGTGCTTTAGATGACATTCTTTCTAATCCTTGGACTAGGCATTTTGCAATAAGGATGGCACTTTTGATTCCAAGGGTTCCCTAAAGGGGGCAATTGGAAGAGCATACACGTGACATCCTTATATTTTCTAGTAAAAAACTAAACAACTATTGAATACAAAAATCTTAGAAAGGTGAGTTCATTTTTAAGTACCAAGTGAAAGATGAGGTGGTGTTATTTTGACCCCTTGGTCTTATGTTGTAAATTTTAAAGGATAACTATAAAAAAATTATTTTAAGCACCTAAATGTTCCATTAAGTACTAAAACAATTTTCATAATTGATTTTACAACCATGCCAAAGATGTCTTAATAGCATGCTTTAACAAATTCCAAGTCTGTTAGTTATCTATCCATCCTTAAGGCATCACCCCAAAAGTAAAAGTGTTAGATTAAAAACATCGAAAGAGATTTTTAAAATTTTAGAAAAATATATGAAACTTGAAGCTAAATTGATGTCATATTCTAAAAATTTAGAAAAAAAACATGTGGTTTTAAAAAAATCATCAAAAATAGAGTCTGAATGACCCCAAACCAAGCTCACATGTTTGTTTAACTTCAGCTCATCCCTTGATTATGAGATTTTAACCTTCACCCACCTTCCTCCTCCCCTTTTGAGGAAAATTTATTACAACATAGAATCATGTGATTAACTATCATAGTAATGGCCTAATCCTAAATATGGGTACCATGGCTCTACCTATAGCATGGTTCTTGTAGATACTTTTCATCTCTAAAAAGATGGAATCCCATGGTCATTATCTCTCAAAACCACACCCTTTCACATATCATTGACCTTCTTGTGTAAATTTTTTCCCTCATAAAGGTAAACCTCTGAACCTAATTAGATTGGTCCATGTCTAAACATATTTCATCTTACAACAATTACTTGGGTCAATATATTAAGCATTATAGACTGCTCCCTTGAAGGATAACTACCCAAAAATAAAATAAAAACTACCAAATATAAGGCAAAATACTCCCTTGAAGGATAGCTATCAAGATCATTAAACAAATCCAATAAGCTTAGACCGCTCCCTTGAAGGATGGCTAAGTTTACTTTATCAAAAGTAGAGCAATTTTTGGGAAGCTTCCCACATTAATCAACTTCCGATATATAAGGATAAAGAAAAAGACCCACTATCACAACAAATCCTAAATCCATAATCATCTCTCTAGCAACATAATAAATTAGAAGCCACAATCAGCTTCCATATGTAGAATTCCCACATTGATCAGTCTACATCTAGCATATGACATGGACTTGTCCATTACCACTCTTAGGTCACGTATAGAAGGGAAAAATTGATTGACATGAAATTATCATACATATCATCCATTACCCTTCACACCACCCATCACCCATCTTCCCTTTAGACTATCTATAAATCAAGGGATCTAGAGCTTACTTAACACCCTATGATCAAGAAACCTTTTTTTTATTGAGTAGAGAGTTCTCATGCATAGAATTTGAAGGTCTTATATTCATTAAGCCAATCCTACTTTAGGTTTGTTTTTAGTCCTTGTAAAAAACAAATCACTATGTCATGTTCTTAATGTGCTTGGTTGGTGTTTTCCTCATGACTTTTACCATCTAGTGTTATAACAACAATAATCATTCTTTTTACATTTAATGAGATTATACCAACCACAACCATACCAATCATAACCATAACCATAACATTCATAAGAATCCACATAACCTTAAGCATGATACCATTCAACTAGTGACATCCAACACATTTTGCACATAAAAAACTATGCAATATTTTATTTAGGGTGTGAGGAATTTCATGACACATACATAGTCATAAAATTACACATGGCCTAAATCACATGCATACATTGACTCATGAGCTATATGGTATCATTAGTGTGAGATGAGGGGATGGCACTCCTATTCATTATTATTACTTTTTTTTTATGATGAATGTGATCAAAGATGGTAGGATTAGTGCATGGAGGGACATACACCATCAATTTTTAATGGAAAGTTGAATTAGGATTTTGTGAAGGTAAATGTTCTTTCATGGAGGACATGATCTGATCTTGGTATTGGTCCTTACCATGATTCTTTAAATATAATACCTACCCATTCTTCTTCATTGTCCTAGTTATCCATTTAACTAACTAGGGAGGTCATATGATGTCATTGATTCCCTTGAATATTCTTCCCACTAGAAATGGTCATCTCTACATACCTTTTCACATGAACACATCACCCTTGATATGATTGATCATCTTGATAAAGCCATTATACACCATCACGATATCTTTTTGTTTCCCTTATCATCTGATTTGCATCTAATGTCTTTCCTTGATTTGTCATCTCATGACCCTTATAGGTTTGGTGGTCATTTGCATCATTATCACCTTTGGCCTAGTTTACATAAATTAGATTCCAACCATGGGATGCTATAACAATCATGCCTTTGAAATTGCCACTATTGTTGGTGGTAGTAACTCCCAAAACCTTGCCATTGTAGAAACTCTTCCATCAGTCATAGGCCACTATGAATTCACACCAATACATTCACCTTCTTATCCCCTCTACCCTCCCCTTACTACCAACCCATTTCCATAATATCTAAATGTCAAACACCAACCATTGGTAGTACCTACTCCAACATTGTAGTCTTTTCTTTTGAGCCAGCTGAATGTTCATCCATAACAAGGGAACCACCATCTTCTCCCAAACATGTAACTTTTTTTTGTTTAGGCCTAAACTACCAAAAATAACAAGTCATTGATTCCATAGAGCTAGGATAGAAGATGAAAACATGGCCACCATTTGTTTAGCCTACCCATGTAGCTCTTAGATCAGGCAAGGTCCATCCTCTATTGCTCACCATGCTGCTAACTTCCTTACTCATAGAATCTACTTGACCATCAAAAAAATTCTTTGTAGTTTGTCACTTCACTACTTCCCTTAAAACATGACTTGTAGTGGTGATGAACATTGGCCAAAGTGACTCTATAGATCCAAATAGAACCCCACCTCCTACAACTTAGCTTGTAGCAATTGACTATCTTCAAACTCCTACCCTCACATAATTTTAGAAGGTGTAACATCCTAAAAAAGGAACCTCTTCTTTGGATTAACTTCATTGAAGATCATCTGTGGTACTTAGCATTGTGTTCCCTTCAAATATATCCCACCTTTCCCATCCATATCTCTAATCCTACTAACTATGAGATCATTATGGTAACTATTTACTAGTTTACACCATTCAATTTCACTGACACCTCCACCAAAACCCAAAATAGTTATTTTACAAAGCCTTCTCCCTCAGCCTAAACCAACCCATGTGGTCCATCAAATTTGGGTAGCCAATTTGAACACCATTCACCCAAATCTTTTTGAACTACATTGGATTGATGTCCATGGACTATGTAGGCTCTACTTCACTTCTAAGGGTCGCTCAGCCACTAACAACTAATTCCCATCCCCTTTTTCTTCCCACTCATTTCCATCACTAACAATGCCCTCTTGCTTAGGGAATCCTACATCAAGGAAGCCTTGAATTTTTTATTCAACATCTTTATGTTTTAACACCATCTAATACTTCCTCTTAAGTTTTTCTCTTGTTGTTGGGAGAACTACATTGGCCTAAGGTTTTTTTGGACCATGTAGGAAACTCTTAGTTATTGAGGTCAACTCAACCACATCCTTTATTTTTTTTTCCCTTCTCACCTAAAATATCTTCCTCCACTTATATACCTATCCCCTCACCACCTCCCTCCCTTTAGCTTGTCAATCTCTTTTAACACAAGGGTTGATAGCCTTCCTCATTAGCCCCTCTTATCTCCCATAAAACCACCACCTATTATACCTCACTGTCCTCCCCATCACATTTCTTTGTGAATACTTCACAACTCACTCCCTCACCCACTTCTCATGGTTTTGGTCTCTCTCTCCAGTTATTACCAACCTTATCCTTTATCCCCTTCAACTTCTTTCACCATCCTCATCATCTCCCCTTGCCCTTGGCTAGTTGTCATACCCTCTTTATCACTCTCTTTTCCTCACTAATTCCCCATCATACTATGCATCTTGAAATATTTCTATTTCTTTTGTAACTATACTTTTTATTTATGTGTACCACCACTCTTTTCCATTTCACCATTTTTCTTGTTTGCTTTTTTTCCATCCTTTATGTCTTCTTCTTTTTTTCTCCAAAACTAGTTTCTCCTTGGGTATTTATCCTTTGAGAATCCTTCCATAATTATCTCTTTTATTCTTCTCAGTTATTACCTTTTACATTCCTCTTTTCCTCTTTATATCTCAATACTCACTTGTCTTTTGCATCTGTGTGAGCATCCTTGCTTTGTATCCCTACATTAATTCTTCCTTTTTCTTATTATCATCCCTAATCTTTATCCTTTACCTTCATATCATTTCCTTTCATTATTTTCCACCATCCTCTCTATTTTCTCCATTTCTTTTCATTTTTCTCATCTTGAGGACATTCCTTGTTCTTCCTAACCTTATTTTTCCTCATATATGACCATACTTGGCTCCTTTCATCCTTCTTCACCTTCATCTTTATCTGTGACCTTATTATTTTCTCTACCTATTTCTTAATCCATCTCTTGGTCTGGCTTCACCTCATCCATTATTAAAACTCCTTTATTCTCTCCCATTGATACTCCAACTTCTCACTCATTAATGGTCACTAGTTGAATTACTTATATGTGCATCTCTTTATCTACTTCCTCATGTCCTCCATGCATTTTCCTTAATGCATAAAATTTGGTTAGGTTCATTACTTTAGGTGCATCCCTTTCTTCCTTTAATGCCTCTATGTATTACACTCAAACCATTCTTTTTGTACCTCTCTAACTACTCCATTCACCCTACCCATCACCTTTCACTATTTGAAACCCTCTGCCCATTTTGAGCATGCTACAGCCTTAAAAGTCTTCCACTCAATATTTGTTTACTATGAGATACATACCAATCCTATAGTTTTATGACTCAATTGGCCAAGACCATTGGCTCATATGACCAACCAATAAGCTTGGGTGTCTTTAAGCCATCAGGAGGAAGATTCCTTCCCCACCCCCTTTGGTCTTGCTTATTTTAAACCCCTTTTACTCTGACCTTTGAAGATGTTAGAATTAAAACTAAAACCACTTTAAAATGGAAGATTTGGGATACCCATGTGGAGATGATAGATATACCCTCTCACATGCCCTAACCTTCCAACCAATTTTTTCACTTAATTCTCCCTTCTTAGACTACATCTTCTTATGCCTTAAAATATCCCTACTCTTTAATCATAATTTATAACCTACTCCCTCATTTAATTAATATTATTATTATTCACCTCACTCCATATTCTAAAACCCCTTAGCATATTTCTTTGAATTTGCTTAAAACTAAATTCTTACTTATTTTGGGACCCCACTAACTCAAGGGTTCAAATATTCACCACTTCTTGTTTACCCCTTCTACTACTTTGCTTCCTCAAATTATTGAATCATATCATTCTATAGCCTATTAATGACATTGTTTTGAAGTGTGCACAATATCAGCTTATTTGGATGGTGATAAAAGAACCCATCATATCACCATGTTAATTCAAGTAGTGACATATTTTATAAATCTTTATAAAGCATATTTCTCCTTTTTTTTAAATGGTGACCAAAATTTCATACTTGAACTTGCTTATCCATGGCTGAAAATTCCTTTTGCATAGTTGATGCAATCATCTAATTACATCCTAGGTAATATCATCCACTGTTTCTACCAAAATAATTAGAAAACCATTTGATACCCATATTTTCCACCCTTTTGGAACTTCGCTTTCTCCAAACTGGACCTAACTACGTGATATCAAATTAGGGAAACCAAGTTAACCAACACTCTCCACGTCAAAAGGATTACATTTGGAATGACATTATTTTTGGATTGTTTTCCATGGAAATATGTAGGCAACATCCACCTTCCATGTGTATTTAGATTCAGCTTGGTCATCCCCTTCCAACCCATTCCTATTCCACCCATGATTTCACCACATCCACCTTGACATTGGTTGATTATAACCTAGAACATTAGCATGTTTTACAAAAACATTTGACTATAATGACCAACATTACCATGTTGAAATTTTCAACTTTTGCACCACCTCATACATGACCTGACCAATTATGTTATTTTTCAAGAGCACTTCTTACCCTAGATACTTGTGACCAATACTGAACTTGTCTAAATGACTTGATATGCCTAACTCAATCAACTATGACCAATGTTGTGGATCAACTATCTCTATCATGTGTCTTTATAGGATTGACCTTATTATTAATAACATTGGTAGCTTTAATCTTTATGCAATCTTGACTATCACACTTAGTCATGTTTCATACACCCTTTTGCATTTCACATGCTCAACTACCTTGTGGCACCACCTAGTGCCTCCCTACCAACTACTTATCAAACCTACACCTGATTTTACCTTCCCTCATTAACTCTAAATTTGAGGGAGAATACCTCATCCCATACTCAGAGAACCCTAATCGTTGACTAATTGATTCATTTTTGTTTTGTAGCTTATTAACTCAAAGCTGCATAACAAAAAGGTGTAAAATGTAGACACTAGAAAATCATGCACTTGTAGTTTTCAATTACTAAATTCCTCAAGACCCCATAAATACCCCATAAATATTATTAACCCTTAATAAAATCCTATTAACCCAACTAAATCACTATTTTCCTAGTCACATATTACTATTCAAAAATACTATTCAGTATGGGACCCACTATCACTATTCATGATGACATGGCAAGTGGTATGTAATGTGACATAAAAAGTGACATAGAAGGTGATTTTGGAGGTGATATGGCAAGTGACATGGCTTATAAGTTATGTGGCTTGATGTGGGACATCATACCCCACCTAAGACCCTTTCCAAAGTGCTTGATGACCTCATTTAAGCATCACAAGGCCCCCGCCTTTAAATATGGAAAATTTCCCCTTAGGGGACCATTATTCAACATGTATTTTACATGAAATTAACCTCCAAAATAAGATACCTACCTCTTTAAGACAAAGGACACCCATTTTTGACTTCTTAACCCAAATGGGGCACTCACCAACCCAAATGGGAATCCCCACCCACCTCATTTTTACTAATTCATACACCACATATAAAATGGTTCCATACCTCTATTATTCATCTTTTGACATGACTCTTCATAACATATGCTATAAATTCCCATCCTTTCCTTCACCTAGGGTTAAGTTGGAAAGTGGAAAAATAGTATTTTTTATTATTGACATTTTGTTGCAGGTTTTTAGAGGTGGTTATCCACTTGATAAGGAGGTCATCCTAATCTTGGAGGAGAAAATATTCAAATCATCAAATGTCTACTAGAATCACTCTAGGATTTCATCAAATATATCATCAATAACACCATCATTGACAACCAACTCAAAGGTAACCTTGTTTGTTTATTTCATTTTATTTTATTATCTCTTTTGGCCTCTTCTCTCTTGACCCCCATACCTTTCACCTCTTATTTTTTGCCTTTTTCACTTAATTTATTTCATTGGCCATGTTTACCCACTTGACCCTTTTTACCTCTTTACCATAATTCACCCACTTAACCCCTTTTGCCTCTTGGCCATATTTACCAACTTGACCATTTATCCATTTTACCCTTTTCCCTTCTATCTTCTTGATCATTTTGACCATCAACTTATTGATCATTTCAATCATTTATCAGCCTCAACTAAACCATCTTTCCCTTTTGACCATTTGCCAAACCAAATCCATAACCTTGCCTCGACTAGCCTTTTAGCATTTGCTTTATTTAGTCATTTTCTTAGCAAAGCATCCATCTTAATTACATTCAATTTCATATTTTTTGTCATTTAATGCAATTAAATTTCAATTTAATTATCCAAATAAGGTGGATTGACAACCTCCTAGGAAGCTTTTACTTCTAGGACCTATCTCGTTTTAGGCAATCCACTTTGTTACTTATCTAGCAAACAAGTTTTCTTAGTGTTTTCTTATTGCAGGTTATTCCTTCCTAGCCAAAAAGGAGTATCCACCATTATATAGATCATGTGCACATTTTACACTAGGTTATCATAACTATTACCCTTATTGATGGTTTCTTCTTTTCATACATAAAAAATGAAGAAAATAGAGAGAAATAAGTACCATGCAACCTTGTTAGTTTTAGGACTTTGGACATTACACTAATGTTTATTTTGTCATTTTATCCTTTATTTTCTTGTTCTTATTGAGTCAAACTATTTTAAAACCAAAACATAACATAAAACCAACACTATTTTTATACACCATTCTATTTGAACAAATAGGCATTGCATTGGTCATAATAGAATCACTTTTTGCCTTGTTTAAAACATCATTTAGAACATTGTGTTTTTTGTGATATCCTACACTTTAGGTTAAAATCTATCTTACCCTCTTATAATTTGATGATTATAACCCACCAAAGTTGAGTAAATTTGTAACCATTTATTCTAATTATGTGGTATTATGCCACTTCTTTTATTATAGTCTCATCTTACCTTGTCATTTTTTTTAATATATCTAAAACACACCTTTTAACATTTTCAAAACACATTTCCCATCTCAACAAATAAATAAACAAATCTTCCAAGAATGAGACAAAGGTATAATCATAATGAGGTATCTTATGGCTCTATTTACAAGTAAGAGCATTAATATTATGGACATGAGCACTCTATCATGTTTGAGGATATCTCCATATTTGGTCCTAATTTGTAATTATGAAACCAATCCATGCCAATTTTCATACACCAACCCAATTCTCCTCCTTCAACTTGCATGAGTAACCAAGTTACACAACACCTAAAGGTTATCATTATGGGTTATCCTCCATTTTTCACAAGCAACCAAGCTCCACAATTCCAAAAATTTACAATTCTAGGTTATTTTCCTTTGGCTTACATGAGTAAAATATATCTATAATGCCCAAAGGTTACCATTATAGGTTTCCTTCATTTAGCCTATGCAAGTAACCAAGTTTTGAAGTGCCCAAGGGTTACTATTTTTGATCCCTCCTCCTTTAGATTATGCTATCAACTAAAATTCAAAACACCTAGTCATTATCATTCTAGGCCTATCACCAATATTTATTGAACCTATTGTTAAATAAACTAAATTTAATTAGACAATCTCTATTGATCCCTTCTTTGATAGTCTAATTTTTTGAGAGATCATCACTAAACCATAAGCCATATTTCATCCATTTCCAAAAATTCCCACTTTAGAAAAAAAATTACAGTCTTTGGGCCATAACTAAACCAATCATTACCTCTTCAAGAACCATCTTTTGAAGATCAAAATGTGTTCAAAGTTGATATTTTTTAACCAATTGTAAACCAAGGCCACAATGTTTTTGTTGAAACACCTATTTGTGATGAGTCAACCTATGATGAATCACCCTTTGATACTATACATGTTGTTAAGGAGTCTCACTTTAACATGTTAGTCTTTATTGAGTCACTTCTTAATGATTATAACTAACTTTGTGAAAATCATTATTTTGACCATTATCCTATTTTTAAAGAGGCTCCCTTTGACAAGTCAGTCTCTTTGGAGTTTCCTCTTGATCTTTTTACCCTTGTTGAGGAGTCTCACTTTGACAATCCAAACTTTGTGGAGTCACTCCTCGATTTGTTCCCTCTCTTTGAGGCAATTTACCCAGATGATCTAATCTATGTTGAACCCTTCCTAGAAGAATCTATTTTTACATAAGCCATTATGCCATCACAAGCCATTACTATTCCAACACCAAACATTCAACATGACATCATTGTAGTAACATCCACACCAAATAAAGAATCAACATTAAAGTTAGGTTTTATTTTTGAACCAATATCAGATTTAGTACTAGAATTAAAATCAACATTAGTCTCAACATTGGATTTGTAGTCCTTTGAGTTGGAATCAACTTTAGAATTACAATATAGTTATGGTTGTTGTAACACTGGTTATACTTGCCTTGCATATCAATTTGAATATATTTGTGATCTTTATATGATTTTTGAGGATTATTACTTCAACATCGACGCAAGTTATCCTAGTATCTTCCATAATGATTGTTATCCCTTTCATCATTCCATTATCACCACCCAATGTAACCATTATATTAACATTTCACCTCCCATAAGCATCAATTAGGATCAATAAAATCCCACTTTATTAAATTACATCTATGGTGACATAATAGGTACAAAATATTAGGGGGACCAAAACAAAATTCATATAGAATAAGAATAATCTCCTAATGAAACCTTTTTGAAGGTGTTAGGGGGAAATCAAATTCCAAATCAACACCTTTTAGTGAAACCTTTTCAGAGGCACTAGAACAAAATCCGAATCAAAAGTGAGCATTCCTTAGTGAAGCCTTCTCAGAGGAACTATGGGAAAATAAAGATAACTTTATTGGTCAAACACTCTTTGAAGTACTAATTTTTGGGCACAATAGTTCTTTATTGATTGAAAATCTACATCATAATTAGATTCTAATAACTCTCAAGACTAAACAATAGGAAAATCTAGTGGTCATATCGAGAGCATGTACAAAAGTCTTCGGCCCTACAAAACCAAAGTTACATTGAATCCATAATCAACAACATTATGTGTTCCTAAAATCCCTAATCTTTATTTTTTTCCCAACCATTATACATTCCATTATCATCCACCTTTACAGTTCCAACTTATACCATTTATCTTGTGCCTAACATTATTTACCATCCCTGTTGCACTTTCATTTATAGAGGCTATGAAGACATCTTGTCTCAAAGTTGGGAGTTAAAAAATCAATAACTAATGAGGATCACAACAACATTAATGGATTCTAAATCTATAGCAGGTTCTTGATAGAGTAGGTATTTAGAAAGAGTGTGGGATAGCAATTTTTATCATTGATTATTCTGGTTGTCTCATATGTTGACTAGGATGTGCATCTCCATGTTAGCAAGAGAATCAAAATCATTTTCCATTTTCCATTTACCCTTCCAATAACCTTACCTTATCACTTGGGGGTGACCTTATTACCATTGTATTCATTTAATAGCCTATCATCTTATTTATTACATACCCAATACCATTTTACCATACTTTTACTATTAAACCAAATCTTGTTTTGACCTACCCTACCTACCCATTTTGACCTTGGTTTGTTGGTTATTTTGGCACCTTCTACAAGGGGAAACTGATTCAATTTCAATAGTTTCATAATTCTATGTTTAAATGATAGTCTATGAAATTAGTATGACATTGGATCTGGTAAGTTATCTTTCATTTACATTTTACTAGTGTTACTAATTATAACCACCTATGGGAAAATTAGTATTTCACCTTGTGTTACTAATTATAATTGCCTATGGGAAAATTAGTACCACAGACCCTTTTCCATTGTTTCCTAATTATAATTTCCTATTGGTAAATTAGGAATAACACCTTTATCATGCATTGCCACATCACCTTGCCATTACTATTCTTATTTTCTTTGTGATTATTATTATCATTTTCCTTTCAATTTCCATTAATTCATGAATTTTTTATTACCTCATCAAATCTAACCACCTTTTATGTTGGCACAAATATTGTGACCTAAGGTCTAAATGGGACTACATAGGTCATGTTCAATTCACGTTGAGGTTAGCTCAGTTCCCCTTTTCCATGATCTTGTTATTTTATAAGCATTTTCAAGTTTGAACACTCTCACCATTTTGTGAACACTCATTTGAATGATATTTCCTTTTTAAGAGCTCCTTTTCCTCATTTACTTTACAACATCAATAATGTTTTCTTATCATCATTTTTCTTTTATCCCATTTCCTGGGAGAACTAAATTTGGCCTAAAATTCATCTCACATCCATGTAACTATGTAGGTAATGTCTACTTGTCTCATATGGAATTAGCTAGGTGACACCTTCTTTTTCTTCTTTTTCCCCCCATTTTGTTCTATGTTATTTCCCTACCATTTGGAGGCAAATTTGCTTATTTTGTTCTTATTTTTTGGTGTTAGTCTCATTATTTCTTAGATTAGGGGTCTCTTTGTCATAGAGATTAATACCTCTATTACACTTACATGAACCATTCACTTTATTCTTTGCATGCACTAACATTATTACTCACTCTTATTTGTGTGTGTTTATGTTATTATTGCTTGGTTGTGCTTTGTAAATCTCTTTATTTATTTTTGTGGGTGTTTTATTGTTTGTTTGTACTTAGTTTGTATTGTGTTTTTATTTTTTTATTGGTGTTTTGTTGTGTTTTCATTGTTGTTAAGTTGTTATTTTATTTATTTACTATTTTGTTATTTGTTCATTTTTATTATTTTGTTATTTATTCTTTGTATGTTTTTATTTTGGTCTTTTGTGTTAATGTTTTGTATTATCTTGTCTTGTTTTGTTTTGTTCTTTGAGTTTAAATATTTTTTATAGCCACTTTTGGTCTAGTTTTTTGTTAGGCTCTATTTGTTTAAATTTGTATTTAACTTATTCTTTTGTTTTATTTTCTAAGTAGATCTTGTTAATACACATGGATCTTGATTATTCATATCTTTCTTTCATGTTTTTTATTAAGTTGTTATTTCTTTGCTTTTATACATTCTTGTTTCTAGTTAAATACTGATTGTTCATATCTTGATTTTAAGTTAAAATACATTTATGTATTGTTTTCATCTTTGTTTTTGTTTAAATGTAAATAGTTGTAACTTTGGTATTGGTAGTTTTTATCATTATCCTTAATTATAATTATTCACATTTTAACTATCCAATTGTAATATAAATACAATGTTATTATAAGTTACTCATACTTATGATGCATAATTTCAATTTGCTATATTAAATACTAAGCGATATAAATCCAAAATTCAATGAAGCTCTAAAGATAATTTCTAAATGAACCACACCTAACACAAGATGTTATTTAAGACATTATCTCTTGACATACACTATGAATCTGCTTGACTATTTTTATGATTAGTTTAGGATGTTCATCTCCTAAATTATATTATAACATCTAGTAAAGGCACTATCTTGTATATCCACTACCTAACATGATTTCACAATTGAACATTGGTCCATATTTATTCTATTATTATTTCCTCATTCCATGTTCTCCCACTCATGGGAGAACTACATTAGCCTAAGGTCCATCTAGACTATGTAGGTAGTACTTGGATACATGACGTATCTTAGGTCATATCGGCCACTCTCATTCTTCCAACCATTTATTTCATTATTATCTATATCCTTGTACACCTAATTTTTTGTGGCTTATTCAATCATTAGACCCTTGCATCTGTGTTTTCTCCTACTCATATTTAATCTATGCATTAGGTTATATCCTTGATCTATTTTTACTAATTTTCCCTATTGGGGCATAATATTTAGAACAATATGGATCCAATCAGCCCTATTAAAGCAAAAATTATTTATTAGTGGTCAAAATCATCCCTACTAGGGAAAAATCAATTTATTAACTGATCAAATCCACTCTACTAGGCACATTCTTAATTCATTAACCTTTTTTCTCTAGAGTAATGCTCTCATTTTTATTCTAATTCCAAGCTCTATTTTCCCTCGGTATATCAATTCAAAGTGTGTAAATTATTTTAGGATTGACTATTCCCTAAGCCCACAATTTTTTCCCTCTTTTGGGTATGTTAAAATGTGTCACTTATATTTTTGGGATTTCATCCTTCCCACTTCCCCCTACCTTGGGGCCCATTATATTCTATTCTATTTTTCATCATTGGGAATCAACATGTGAAAGCAAAAGCTTATATGTATATAATATAATACATGGGTTAATTTCACTCTTGCTTTCTTTTACAAGATTCCATCCCTCTCTTTCATCCTCACATGCCCTCTCAAGGGGGCATCATGGGTCATTTCTTCAATCATTACCTTCCAACTTCTTTAAAACTCTTTCATTTTTTGAAAAGATGTTATTTCAACTTAATGTCTTTCCATGCCTTAATAAATAGGGGGAATGTAGAAATCTAATTCTTATCACCATTATGGTAAAAATTTTAATCTAAACAACATTATATGAAAATACACAATCTAGGCCAAAATCATTAAAATACACTAAATGGTTTGAACTTGTCACATACAGGTGTTGATTTAGGTTAATGTATCCTTGAATGGAGCAATGAATTTTATGTATATTATCTTTTCTCCAATTAATTTGATTCAAATTGAGACCACCAAAATGACACTCCGGATAATAAATTCTTCTAATTAAGAAGCACAAGTCACATGCATGTGTTATTTCATGTCCACAATGCTCTTAATGGGGAATTGTTCCATATGCAAATAACAATTTCTTATGGCTATACTTTAATAAAATTACAACTTAGTAGTTGACATTTTAACTAGTTTGATTAAATGAACAACCAATTTATAAAAAAAATCATAAAATTTATCAAAACCACTTAAGAAAATTGAACCAAATCAAGAGCTTAAGTGAAAAATCCATGAAAATTATTTAAAAACTATTAATTATAAATTCATTCCTCAAATATGCATCACCCTATGAAATCATAAGTGGGATAACATCCATAAGCCATTAATGGAACAAATATTAGGATTAATCCTTCCCATGCCTCATTAATGCCCATTTCTCCAAATATTTATGATTTGTCCCTACAAAATTGAATTGATTCATGGACACACATATTGATCTCAAGATGTATGGTCATGGTTAATTCTAATAATTTTTAAAAAGCTATAAATAAGAGGGTCAAGACCACCAGTTTTAAGCTTCATTCATGCAAACTTATTATGAAAAAAATGTAATAGATAAGTTTCACCTATTTTCAAAAATTAACAAATCTTGTGAACCTAATCCATTGGTTCACTAGGAAATGATGGGGGATCATGCTACTCTTGATTGATAAAGAATTGGATTACCAAATCCAGATAAAATCATGTTTTTTGGCCACTCTTAGAAGGATGGATGTTATTTGGAAGGTTTGATTTATATACTCATTTCTTAAATAGCTTTTTTATTTCATTAGCAACCCCCCAAGGGAGTAGGATTATCATGTTATGTCATTTATTCTTATTTTAGGTTTTTCTCTACTAATGCATGTATTAACTTGCTTTGTAATCTTACACTACATTTTGGCATGCCCAGTGGGACAAGTCATAATATATTTTGGCATTAGCTCATATAGATATACTCTCATCCATGGGTTAATTTAACTCTTTCTCTCTTTTTTTAGAGTCCATCCCTCTCTTTCATCCTCACATTCCATCTTGAGGGGGCATCATGGGTCATTTATTCAATTATTACCTTCCAACTTCTTCTTAACAACTCTTTCATTATTTGAAAAGATATTTCTTTAACCAAATGTCTCACCATGAATTCTCAAATAGGGGGAAAATGTATAAATATAATTCCTATCACTATTGTGATAAAATTATCAATCTAAGAAACATTCTATGAGAATGTACAATCTATCCCAAAATCACTAAAACACACTAAATGGTTTGAACTTGTCAGGTAAAGGTGTCACTTTAGGCTAATGCATCCTTGAATGGGGTAATGAATTTTAAGTGAATATTATCTTTTATCAAATCACTTTGAGTCAAATTTTGACCATGTAAAATGATGCTCTATACCATTGAATTCTTCTAATTTAGAAGCACACATCAGGTGCATGTGTTATTTTGCATCCACAATGCTCTAAATGAGGAATTATTATGTATGCAAGTGACACCTTCCTCTAATTATACACTAGTTAAATTACAACTCAATAAATTGACATTTTGACTAATTTTATTAAATGAAAAACTAATTTCCAAAGAATTGCAAATAATTAATTAAATCCATTTAAGAAAATTAAACTAAATCAAGAGCTTAAGTGAAAAATCAATGGAAATTATTGAAAATATATTTAGTAGAAATTTATTCCTTAAATATGCATCACCTTGTGACACCATTAGTGGGGTGGCATCAATAACCTATTAATGGAACAAATATTAGGATTAATCCCTACTATGCCTGATTAAGTCCCCATTCTTCTAAATATTAATAGGGATATTTATGGCTTGTCCCGCTAAAATTGAATTGATTCATGGCCATATATCTTTATGTAAATATGGACGGTCATGGTTGATTCTAATAATTTTCAAAAATCTATAGATAAGTGAACCAAAACCACTATTTTTAAGCTTTATTCATGTAAACTTATTATGCATAAATTACAATAGACAAGCTTCACTTATTTGCATAAATTTATAAATATTTTGAGCCTAATCCATTTGTGCACCAACAAATGATGGAAGAGCATATTGATCTCTATTGACAAAGACTTGGAGAACCAAACTTGAGGAAAATCATGCTTCTTGGCCTTTTTTGGAAGGAGGGACACTATTTAGTAGGTTTGATTGATATACTCATTTCTTAAATAGCTCTTAAATTTCTTTAGTAACACCCCTTGAGGGAGTAGGATTAACACATTGTGTCCTTTATTCTTATTTTGGGGTTTTCTCTAATAACTCATGCACTAACTTGTTTTATAATCTTACTCTATAGTTTCAAGACTTAGTTTAGCCTTCCAAGTCATCAAATGACCCTTCAAACATCTCATGTGAGTCACATTGCATTGTAAAACTTTTAAAAAGGGTATGTTTTAATGACACATTACATTAGGTTTGTTTTAAAATGTCCCATATTAATCATATTATCATTTTATAATGGTTTCATATGCATAAATGAGTCCTTTTAGAAGTCAAACACATCTTCCATTCTTCAAATGGGCCCCACACATTGAAAATGAATCTCCAACATCCCTCCATCTATATGACCTATTTGAAAACTCAGCTTTGTCTCCTATTTTACCTCCCTTTACCCTCCAATGTCTTATCAAAGATTTAGACATGAAGAAATACAAAGAATATGATATTTTAAAGGTGTTTACATGCTTGTACAAATATGTACAATCATGTCCATATAAAAGGAGGTTATAAACTATGTCAGGGTTCATGTCAAGTATCTAAAATAAGTTTCACATCCAAAATATGAAAAATAGGTCAAAAACCATTATCCTTTCTCCATCGAGCTCTTTGGTAGCTCAAAAAAGCTTTTAGTCTTTTTCTTAATTTGTGTAGGAGAGAGAGAGTATGAGGGTCTAATTTCTTAGGAAAAGGAAGTTACCTTAATTTTGTTCCATATTGTGTCAATTTTTTCAAATTTCCTACTTATCCTATATGAACAATCACCAACAAGGTGAGAAAGTGTTACAATATCTCGTACATCCAAGCAGGGTTCTGGTTTACTTCATTTTATCCTTCTCTAAGAATAATTAAAGAGGAATGGAAATTTGGATAGATTATCAAGGGAATGAAAAAAATTAAACACCATACTAAAGACCCACTTCACATGTGTGAGCCATTTGGAGATAAGAAACATTCCTTAGAGGAGTTTTCAAGTTGATAATAGTGGGACTCTTAATGCTTTTAATATCTCCAATGGTTGTAAAGTATTGGTTAGAGATCAAACATCTTCCAAACCTCATTAAGGCTCTACACCAATATTTTTTTGTGATTAAATGGACTTAAAACCCATAAAGTGATGGTTTTCATCACTTCTCATGTGATCACTCATATTCAAATAGCTTAAACCAAGTCAGTGAGTCTGCAAACATGCCTAAAGCTCTCTAAAGCAATATTTTTGGGGTTTTACAAGGTATATAAAGACCTCTATCTCACCCATAATAAAAAATATTGAGATATGAGTCACATATATAGGTTAATTTACATATTAATAAGGTCAAGTGAGTTAGACTCAAATAGATGAAGAGATTCACCTTGACAAGCCCAAATAGACTTGAAAGCACCTATAGGCTCATGAAAGAGTTAAATAAGTCCTTGAATAGATCTATGGTTACATAATTTTGATACAAATTAAATTCACCTTGAATTTCAACACAAACTCATAAATTTTCACTAAAGAGACTACAGATAGCCTAAAGGGCACAAGGCCTAATTAGGCCTAGGAAAATAACCACATGCTTGTAGATGGACATGTGAAAATATTAGGGTTATCATGAGTATAAATAAATATGGGGGATCTATAAAGAGATTAGATACATTTACCAAATGGATATAAATCTCATCAATCTACTTTATGGATCTAAGAATAAGGCATCCACACTCATACATTCAAGACCACAAATTGCATTCCACATGCCAACCATGAGAAAGGAGGACTATGACTATAGATTCTGAGAGAAATTGATGGTGTGATGAGACTAGAATTTAAATGTTTTAGAAGGAGAAATATAATATCATAAAAATATTTTTGGAATTAAATATAACAATAAAACACTTAATCATCTCCCAAGTGAACACTCGCATTCAATAGGCCTAGAATTACCACCTACAAGCCTAATTATAGAAGTAGGGCAAGTTGAACATTGAAGCCCATTTTAAGGAGATTTGATGGTATATGAGTTGAAATAGGGTTAAAAATCCAAGGAAAAAATTAGATATGTTGATAATGGAGAGTAAATTTCCATGAAAAGGAGACTTACCTCCATACACCCAGTAGAAAATGTAGGATTGCCACCTATAGGTGAGGGTCATTAGTAAGAAAGTGTAAGTGTGAGAAACATGCAGGGAGATGAAGTGTAAGGATGAAAAAAACTATATTAACTTACTTTCCTAGGGTTATCAATTTATATTCAATATATTGGTCCTTTATGATAGATAAAAAGAGGACTTAATAGCCTAATTAGGCCTATTAGGCATAAAATTGACTTCCCAAGCCTCATATAAATTGAAGTCATCTACATGATTGGTGTCTATTTGAATCTTGAAAACACTTGGTAGGTAGTAATGAATACATAATAAAGGTTTCCAAGAATATATGAGTCTCAATTTGAGGAAAGAAGGCATTAAACTAAGAATTAGGGCTATATAAGCCTAACCATTCATAAACCCTAGGCAAGAATGTGAGAAGTATACATAGAATAGAGTTGAAAGGAGAAAAATTAAAAGGGGTATTATCATGCCATAAAATCATATCACATGAGTTTAAAATCCATCAATAGTATTGATATGAGACACAAGTCCTACCTAGGCCCTAACACAATTGGTCAAACACTCAAGCTGGCAATGAGACTTAAAGGTAGACCTAAGAGAGAGAGGACATGGGGTTGTGCTCAGGGTAGTTAAAATCAAATGCATAAGGTGATATCTATATGCATGAAGGTGGTATGGTGAATTTTAAGTCACCAATTCACATACATTTTGTCTTAGATCCTTGGAGGTTAGTTTAGGCCTATAAGGCCTAAGACCATCTCTAGGTCTCAAGACCCCATCTCTACCTTGTGACACATCCAACACCCCAAAAGAATATTTAAGGAAATGAGAAGGTGTGGGATGATAGAACATCCTTGAAGATAATTTTACATATAAATAAAGGCAATAAAACTTTAAATTTGATCTCAATACCTCTCTCAAATTAAACTACCCCATATTGCCATGTCAAATTGCCAATTGTAATGCTCATATCTTACATGAAAGGATGACTCAAAACTAATTCTCTTAAGGGGATTTAGGAAACTCATACACTTAATATCCATGGAGGAAAGAGTGGTATTTAAGATCCCAACTCTATAAAAAAATCCCTAATACTATCAATCCATCTAGTATGCCTACTAGGAGTTTGAGGTCTATCAACTTTAACTCACTACTCACTATACAAGGTGCATGGGATGATGAGAAGTTTAAGACTTTTGGATGGGTCTATGGGATCAAAATATATGGCCATAATTTTTGTGTTTGAGGACTTTACTTTAAGAACCATTTTTAACATGATAGGCCACTAAAACCCTACATAAGCCCTATTATAGACTTGATTAAATAAAACCTAAATATTTTTCACTCAAATTCCTTGAATGGGTCCTAAAGATACTTAAATCACATGATGCATTCTTAGGAGGTCCTATACATGGGATTAAGTTGTATGAACCCCATAAAAACCATATTTTTGTGGGGCTAGTAATGAAAATAGGGTATAAAACTTAATTAAAATTTTAAAATCATGGAAAAGGGTTATTTGAGTCATATTTGACCATTCCAAATCACCAACCACTCTTATTTTATCATAAAATTACACTTACATGTTTGAGCAAAATAGGTAGTCCAAAAAAGTTAGTAAAAGGTGACTTAGTCACCTAGATGGTAAACTTTATAGGTGTATACTATTAGGAAAGAAAATATCATGAATAAATATGTTCATTTGAGTCTATTTCATGATAATTTACCTATTATAAAGGTTCTCTTTAGGTTTCATAGCTACCTAATCAATAAAAACTAAGTGACTAGGCTTAATTACCTAGTAGGCCTATTTTGGAAACAAGAGAAGATATCGATTAGGATGAGGAGATAATAAGGGAGTAAATGTAGAGTAATTAAAAAATTTTAAATTCCTCATTAAGGTAATCCAACACACTTCTCATTATCATCATCAAGGATGGAGTAGTTTTCTTTGGTCTAGTCAACATGCACAAGGAGAAGGAGGCTACTTCATGATCCATGAAAGATGTTTAGAGCATGATACCACCTTTTTTACTATAATGAGGAGAGTTAATTTACCAAATTTTTGTGCACATGATATTCATGGGGTCAACCAAGTTAAAATCAACCCCCACCACTCCATCTCTACATCAAATTCTCATTTAAGACCACCAACCATGAAGGCAACATATGGGAAAAGCATGGAGGGATGATTATAAATATTGGTTTAATGAATGGTGACCATTATGACCTATGAATTCCCTTTCCATTCCATATTATCTTCTCCATCTTGTTCATTATTTTATAAATTCAGGCTTTAAGGCCATTATAAGGATCCTTTGACTGTGTTTGAGGAAACTCTCCCTAAGTTTGTACTTTCTCACCCCTTGAGATAATATAAGGACTATTAAAATTTATTCATGCTAGTATCTAATGTGTTATATGATTATTTTATATGCATAATTAGTATATTTTCTCCCTTTGTAGGTCCTTATCTCACCTAGATGCTAGTAGGTTGTCCTATTTAGGTCACATAGTGTGTGGAGGTGTTAGTGGTTGAGCTTGGAGTGGAGTTTGACTAGTAAGTGTCTTGGATCAAACCTTCCATTCACTATCCTCATGTTCTAATAAACTATAAAAACATCTATGTGAAACACTATTTATTAGAATCCTTTGGAGAGAGAGGTTTAGTCACTTATTTGGTTCATTAGTGTTGTTAAAAAGTCAAATAAAGTGGATAAATCATATTAGTGCATCACATATAGTAGTATAGGTTTTAATTCCATTAATTTATCTATCCCTTTTCACCCAAACAAGCTAATAGGCTTAGTTATTTGATCTCAATGGATTTACTAGGGGAGATAACCCCATAAACTAGAGGTTTAGCCCATCCATAGGTCACCAACAGCCTTGGGCTAATCCCATATTACCCCAAACTTGGAGAGGTATAAAAAATCCTCTCCTAATGGTGAGTTTTGGTGAGTTAAAAGTTCTATCACATCAAGTGGGACTAGATTTAATAATTTTAGAGCACATTCCATCATCATTTGGTGATCTCAAATAGCTATAAACATTGAAGAGGTATATCTATAGTTAGTTTTCATTCCAAAAGTTATCATTAGTAGATATTAATCTAAGGGTAAACACATATTATTGTTGATAGTCATTTTTTTCTTCATTTTTCCCTATAATGTCTAATGGTTGGATATGAAGGAGATCTATATTCTACACAATCCTATCAATCATATTATAACCCACACCACCCTATGTTCCTTATCACCAAAAACATGTTACCCCTTACCAATATCATGTTGAACCTCTTTAACATGATTATCAGTTTTGTATGTCACTCCCCACCCCAAGTTCACCTCCTTCACAACCCACCTATCCTCCTGATTAGTCTTAGCAATATCATAATACTCTTAGTTAGCATGGACATGTTTTAAATTAGTCCCTCTCATGACTTTAAAAAACTCTCATGGGTTTTGATAAATACATGGTTGGAGTTGATACAAAAAGTGAGTATAGATAAAGAGGTCCCTAGCCACCTAATCAAGAATGTCAGGAACTCATTAAAGAAAATCAAGAGAGAATGGGCATCTATTATGAGGGTGAATCTATCAATGCCAACTATTGACATGTTATGTAGGTGGTATGATTTTAATCATAGAGAAGAGACTGGTGGTTCATGAGGGGAAGTAGATCCAAATTCATCAACCTCATATACCCTCCTCCATTCCATATCAACCCTCTTTTGATTATCCCACCCCTCCTCAAAATATTGAGTCATATGAGTGTCAAAACCTTCCAAGTTAACCATAATTTCCTTAAGCCTTCCCTACTTGTAAGTCTATCCAATAAATTATGAAAAAGAAGGATGAAGTATGTCTTGATAAGAGTGAATATCAAACTTAGTAGGACCATTCATTTCCTAACTAGCCTGAGGAAATTAGAGATTAGATCATACTTAATTTTGAATCCCACCTAGCTATAGAGGTTGAAATTATAAATGAGAACTTATCTCAATCAATGGTAGTTATAAGATTAATTTAATATTAGGAGAAGATGACTTCATTCATTCCTAAAATTATAGCACATACAATAGAATAAGTTCCTAGATCTATGATTCCAAATTAGAAACAAGTATTTGATTCATGGGGAAATCAAGATGAGTCAAGCATACACCAAGATGTTGAAGCTAAAGGTAAATATGATACCTTTTAATCCCCATCACTCTCTCCTCAAGAGTCCAAACCATTCCCATGATGGAGGTCCATTCAAAAGAATATGTAGAAGAAGAATGAGGTGTTGATTATCAAAAGTGAGAATATTAATTAGGGGAATCAAGCATCCATAACATCACTAAATCTAACCTCCCTTCTATAATTATTTCAAGGATCTTCCATTTCACTTCTTGAAAAGGATCCTATCCTTGAGAAGGCAAGTGAATAAGGTCAAGTTGTGGTGGAAGTTGTTGAAGGTGATTTAAGTTGGATAGAAGAAGAAATTTCTATTGGTACACCTCTTGGTGAGGAGAAACACAAAGCAGTCTTCAAAAATGAAAGAGATGATGAACTTAAATAAGATCAATGTAAGGTGTGACATAAGAAGAATACATACCCTATGAGGTTGAGGAAGAAGATAACCTTGAGGATTTCCTTGATGAAATGGAAACTTATCTTTTTAATGATAGTCTTGAGGAATGTGAAAGTGGATCATTTATCTAACTTGAATAATTTTTAAAATAAATCGATAGTCCTCAAGAGGTTTCAATTGGCCAAAAAAGATGCAGACTAGCCTATGAGGTTGAAAAATAAGATGACCTTGTTGTCATGAAATGTTATCAAACTATGGTGATGGATAAAGGAAAATTTAATGGTCTATCATAGGTGATATAAGGTTCATTATAACCACATGAACATGGCCAAGGAAGTAAAGTTTCAAAATATTTCTCAAGTTGTGTTATGCCTACTCCTACATATGCTCTTATCAAGCAAAAAATCCTAGTCAAATGAGAAGCATGTGACGATCAATCAAAATACTTGTTTGAAATCATAAGATAAGGTTACTCTTTTCTTAAAGAATATCATGATCCCATTCAAATTGAATAATATATTCTTAGATAAGGGGAAGGAAAACCTCCAACCATTCCATCCTAAGAGGTTGTCTCCTATGAATATGACTTAATTGAGGTCTTAAAATAGGGATATCATCCCCTCTTCCCATTTAAATATGTCTTTTCACTATTGGATAATGGAATTGAAATTTTTTGGCATCAATGTTTTATGAAACAATATTAATCTCTCTTAGAAATCAACCTTACAAATGTGACAGAAGATCTACCTCAAACTATTTAGCTTCATCAGGAGCATCCCATGACTAAGGTAGAAATGAGATTGTTCATGAAGAATAAACAAGTTTAAGATGATTATGACTCATTTTTTGATTCACATAGCCAATGTATGCACCTTATAATGGACTAAGGAGATCCAATTACTATTCTAGGGGGGCCATGAGCATTCCAACATCTCTAGATACAAGTAGAAGTTTTCATTCAGTGAGTAAGCCCTAATTGGACTCCATTTAATACAAGAAAATATAACCTCATGGTGCCATGGTCATAAAACAAGGTTCCCATTTTATGTTATTTTTTTAGTAGGTTATTGTTTATCTTCCAGTAAGTGTTTTTAACACAAGTGTGGTGTGTTAGCCTTAGTTGATTTTTATCCTATTTAGGTGTTGTTTTATTGTTTATTTATTTATTTTTATTTTTATTTTTTTGAGGTGTTATAGTAATTAAGGTATGAAATTTTAGCCATGAAGTGTAAACTTATTCAAGTATGTCTCTCATTCAAATCATGACTATTATGCATAAGATAGTGGCTTCTCTTGACCAACAGACTGGTCAACCCTTTTGATTTACCAAAGATGTTGATAATTTGGTCTCCCTAGAAAAATTTCAACCATTATAATAAAAAACATTCCCATGAAACCCATACTAGATTTTACATGGTTATATTCATGCATTGTGATGTCTTCTTTGGTCTCTTTTGTAAGCATTTTAACATTTTTTTAGGTGTCACGGTATGGGCTAGATACTGCTTGAGAGATCCTCATGTCATAACCTATTATGAGACCTTAGATGGTGTACTATGTTGTCATGATGATCCTTGGGTGAGTTTAATATCTGAAAAATGTATTTTTAATCATATATAAAGGTGTTTTCCTTATTTGATAAAGTTAAGGTTCTTAGTAGAGATTAAGGTAATTTGGAGAGTTTAAAGTTACTAGTTCTCTTGGTATTTAGGCCTATTTTAACCATTTATTGAGAAGGGACCCTTGTTATCATTATATAGGGGTGAAAAATCCTAATTTGAGTCATAAAATAAATTTTGATGGTGTATTCAAGGTCATTCTTCATGGTTTACTTATCCAAACCTATTTCAAGCCTTAGTTTAGCCTTCCAAGTCATCAAATGACCCTTTAAACATCTCATGTGAGTCAAATTTCATTATAAACCATTGAAAAGGGATTTGAAAAATGGTATGTTTTGATTTAAAATTGTATTAATAAGGTCTTAAAATCTCCCCATAGAAATCATATTATCATTTTAGGATGGTTTCATATGCATAAATGGGTCCTTTTTGAAGTCAAACACATCTTCCATTCTCCAAATGGGACCCACACATTGAAAATGACTCTAAAACTTCTATACATACATAAAAACTATTTGAAAACTCATATTTGGATCTTATTTTCCCTCCATATTCCATTTAATGGCTTCTCAAATCTTCAGACATGAAGAAATGTAGAAAAAAAAGATGTTTTATAGGTGTTTGCGGTATTATATACATTTATATGGTTAGATCTATATAGTGGGAGGTTAGACACCTCATGGGGGTTAATGGTAGGTCTATAAAATAATTTTCATGTATAAAATATGTGAAATAGGTCAAAATTGTTTCCATTTCTCCATCGATCTCTTTGGTAGCTCAAAAAATCTTTCAGGGTTTTGTTTAGTCCGTATATGAGAGAGATTATGAGGGTATAAGATTTTGGGAAAAGGAAGGGAAATTATCTATCATTTATATTATGGAAATTTTTTATCGACTTTCCTTCCACTCCTTTATTAATAATCACTAACAAGGTAAAGGGGTTACAATATCTCATCCATCCAAGTAAGGTTCTAGTTTACTTCATTTTCTCATTCTCTGAGCATGATGAAAGAGGAATGGAAATTTGGGTGGATTATAAAGGGTATGAACAACCTTATACACAATAATAATGACACATTTAACATTTTTGAGCCATAAGGAGATAATAAACCTTCTTTAGATGAGTTTAAGTTGATAATAGTGGGACTCTTGATGCTTCAGGGTCTCTAACGGTTGCAAAGTGTTAGTCAGAGATCAAACATATTCAAAACTTACTTGAGTCTCTATATAAATGTATTTTTGTGATTAAATGGACTAAAAAATCATATATATATGGTGTAACTAACCTCTTAATTTATTACTCATATTCAAACAATCTAAACCGAGTCGATGAGTCTGTAGACATGCCTGAAGCTCTCTAAATCAATATTTCTAAGGTTTTACAAGGTCAAAAAAAACTTATCTCTCACCCCTCATACAAAAACTTGATAATTGAATAATATATATAAGTTAATTTACATCTTAATAAGGTTAAGTTTGTTATACTCAAGTAGATGAAGAGATTTACTTTGACAAGCCTAAGTAGACTTGAGAGTACATACAGTCTCATGCTAGAGTTAAATGAGTCTTTGAAGAGGTTTGATGTTAATTTTTTTTAGAAACATGTAAATTTCACCTTTAATTTCAATTAATCCCCACAAGGTTTCAATTAAAATGATGCATATAGACTAAGCAATAGAATGCATGGTAGGCCTAGGCAGATAACCACATGCCTATGGGTGGACATGTGAAAAGATCAAGTTTTTCATGAGTAGACACTAATATTGGGGATATATAGATAGATTAGATAATTTCCCAAAATTTTGATCAATCTCATCAAGCTACCATATATATATAATAAGAAGGCATCCACACTCACACAATTAAGACCATAAACTGCCTTTTACATGCCAACCATGAGAAAAGAGGACTGTGACTGTAGATTTTGAGAGACATTGATGGTGCAATGAGATTAGAGGTTGAAAGGGTTATAAGGATAAAAATAATTTCATCAACCAATTTGTGTCATATATTATAACAACTAAACACCTAATCATCTCCTAAATGAGCACTCATAGTTAACAGGCCTAGAATTGCCACCTACAAGCTTGACTGTAGAAGTAGGGCAAGTTGAACATAATTTCCCATTTTAAGGAGCCTTGGAGGTATATGATCTGTAGTGGGGTTAAAAATCCATAATAAAAATGAGATATTTTTAAAATTGAGAGGATATTTCCATGAAAATGAGACTTACCTCCTTACACATAGTCAAAAATGGAGGACTGCCACCTACAAGTTAGGGTAACTAGTAAAAAAGTGTAAGTGTGAGAAATATAAAGGAAGGTGAACTGTAAGGATGAAAACAAAATAATTAACTTGTTTCATAAGTTTATCAATCTAAATTCAATATCTTAGTCCTTTTATATAGACAAAAATAGGGCTTAATAGCCTAATTAGACCTAAAACTAACTTCCTAGGCATGTTCATATAAATTTAGGTCATCCACATGATTTGTGGTTATTTGAAGCTTTAAAGCACCTAGGGGGAAGTAAGGAATATATAATAAAGTTTATTAAGAATATATTATTCTAATTTTGAGGAAATAAGGCATTACACCAAGCATTAGGGTTATAAATTCCCAACCATTCATAAACCCTAAGCAAGAATGTGAGAAGAATATAGAGAATAGAGTTGAAAGAGGCCAAGTTTAAAGGGGTGTTCTCAAACCCTAAAAGCATATCACATGAGTTTAAAATCCATAAATAGTAGGGAGATGATACATAGGTCCTACCTAAGCCTTAACATAGTTGGTCAAACTCTCAGGCTAGCAATGAGACTTAAAGGTAGACCTAAGAGAGAGAGGACATGAGATGGTTCTTAGGGAAATTAAGATAAAAATTCATAAAGTGGGATTTATATGGAGGAAGGTGATATGGTTTCTTTGAAGTCACAAATTTACTTACATGGTGGCTTAGAGCCCTAGAGGTTAGTTTAGGCCTATAATGCCTAAGACCATCTCTAGGCCTCAAGACCCCATTTATACCTTGTGACACATCCAACCCCCAAAGTATATCTAAGGAAATGAGAAGGTGTGAGATGATATTAAATCCCCAAGGAGAATGTTCTAGATAGAATAAGGTAATAAAATGTCAAATTTGGTCACAATACCTCTCTCAAACTATATTATCCTAGCCTATCATGTCAATTTTCCTATTACAATGCTCATATCTTACATGGAATGATGTCTCAAAACCAATTATCTTATTGGGAGTTAGGGATACTTATACACTTAATATCCATGGAGGAAAGAGTGGGATTTAGGATTTAACTCTATGAACAATCCCTAAGACTTTCAATCCACCCATAATGCCTACTAAGAGCTTGAGGTATCCCAAATTTTTAGTACTCACCATATAAGGTGCATGGCACCAAGAGAAGTTTAGATATTTTGTAATGGTCTATGGGATCAACATCCATGTCCATAAGTTTTGGGTTTGAGGCTTGTACTTTATGAACCGTCATTAAGATGGTAGGACACTAAAACTATACATAAATCCTAGTAAAGATTTGATTGAATAAAAACTAAATATTTTTTCTCTAAAATTCCTTGAATGGGTCATAAAGATACCTAAATCACATGATGCACTCTAAGGAGATCCTATACATGGCATTAGGTTATACACACCCCATAAAACCTATGCTTTTATAGGGTTTAGTGATGAAAATAAGGTACAAAACTTAATAAAAGGTTTAAAATCATGGATTAGGATAGTGTGAGGCATATTTCACCTCTAAAAATTAACAACCACTCTTACTTCATCATATAAATGTACCTACAAATTTGAGTAAAATAGGCAATCTAGAAAAGCTAGTAAAAGGTGATGTAATCACCTAGATGGGCAAAGTTATAGGTGTATACTATTTTAAAATCACATATCATGATGAAACATGTTCATAAAAGTATAATTTAATTCTCATTTACCTATTCTAAAACTTATGTTCATGTTTCATGGACACCTAAGTAATAAACACTAAGTGACTAGGCCTAATTGCTTAGTAGGCTCATTTTGGAAATAAGAGAAGATGTTAGTTGGTGTGATGAACTGATAAGGGAGAAAATTAAGAGTCACTAAATTTTTTTCTTCATCACTAATTTAATATAACACACTTATCATGGTCATCATGGAGGATGGAGTAGTTTTATTTGGCCTAGTCAACATGCACAAGGGGAAGGAGGATACTTAATGATCCATGAAGGTTATTTAGAGCATGATGCCACCTTTGTAACTATCATTAGGAGAGGGAATTGAAAAAAATTGTGTTAAAATTATCTTCATTTAGTTAACCAATTTTTAATTAGTTTCAACCACTCCATCTGTACATCAAATTCTCATTGAATACCACCAACCATGAAGGTAGTGCATGAGAGAAGCATGGAGGGTTGCTTATAACTATTGGTTGAAATAATGGTGACCATTATGACCTTTTAATTTCATTTCCATGTCACATTATCTTGTTTTTATTGTTTATTCTCTTATAAATTTAGACTCTAAAGCCAATGTAAGGATCCCTTAGCTAGGTATGAGGAAACTTTGCCTAAGTTTTTACTTTGTCACCTCTTGAGCTAATATAGGGACTATTACAGTTTGTTCACGTTAGTATATAATGTGTTATATGATTTTTTGATATAAATAAGTGGTATATTTTATCCATTTTTAGGTACTTTCCTCACCTAGATGCTAATAGGTTATTATATGTTGGTCACATAGTGTGTGGAGGTGTTAGTGGTTGAGCTTAGAGTGGATTTTTACTGGTAAGTATCTTGGATCAGGCCTTCCCTTCTTGAACCTCATGTTCTAATCACCTATCAAAACCTCTATGTGAAACACTATTTCTTATAATACTTTAGATAGATAGTCAATCACTTATCTATTTCATTAGTGTTGTTAAGAAGTCAAATAGAGTGGATAAATCATATTGGTGCATCACCTCTAGTAGTATAAGTTTCAATTATGTATTTCTCTATCCATTTTCACCCCAAAAAGTTAGTAAGATTAGTGATTTGATCCTAATAGATTCCATAGGGGAGATATCCCCATAAACTAGAGGTTTATCTCATCTATAGGTCACCTATAGCCTCGGGCTAATCCTATGTTACCCCAAACATAGAGAGGTTTGAACAATCCTCTCCTAAGGGTGAAGTTTGGTGAGTTAACACTAATGTTATACTATCAAATTATCTCAAATATTATTTGAAGTAGGTTAGATAGTTAGAATAGGTCTTAAATTTACCTCAGATGTCATCAACAAAGTCCTAGATAATGTCGTGCATCATATCATGTAAAATCACTATCATGGATCATTGGTAAGTGATTCCAACATTATTGAGTCCAAATGACATCACTTAATAATAAAACATTCCCCATATAGTGGTGAACACTATCTTGTGTTGATAATATGATGCTATTATGATTTTATTATATCTTAAAAATCCATCCATAAAAGAAAGCATTTCATATCCAATCATTGAATCAACAATCATGTCAATGTTTGGTAGAGGAAAGTCATCCTTTGGGTAGGATTTGTTAATATCCCATAAATTAGTGCATAATTTGACACCCTATGGCTTATTTTTAACTAATAAAATGTTATAAATATAATTTAAATAATCAATTTATTGAATTCAACTCACATCTAATATTTTCTACAACTCTTTCTTGACTAGCACAATAATATGAAGATGCATTTTTTATAGCTTCTACTTAACTGGTTTGACATCAGGATGTACAACAAGTTGGTGTAAAACCAAGGTAGGGTCCAAACCTCTTATATCATAATAATACCATGTAAATATGTTAATTATATCCCTTATAAGGGCTATAAATACTTCATGTTCCTCTTTGGTGAGGGATGCACCTAGTTTGATCCATTTTGGGTCCTCTAGAATCCTAATGTTAACCTCAGAAGTGTCTTCCATAAGTAGTGTATAACCATATTCTAAAAGTGTTTACAAGGAGGTAAACTAATTTTAAATGATAAATTACTTTGGCTAGCGTAGCTCATCTAATTCTCCCAAATAAGATGAATTAGAATCTTCTAATGTTATTAAAGGCCATGTGATAAATACCTCAGGGCACTCTTATACAATATGCTCAAAAGCTTACAATTCTTTGATATTGATTTCATATCTATATATAAGTATTATACTAGTGGTCTCCTACACTTCATGTGAATAAGGGTGAACATACCCATCTGATGTCACCTAAAATAGGTTTTCACCAAGAGACTTTCCTTTTTCTTTACTTTTACCCTGGTTTAAAAGTGCCTTAAAGAGGTTTTCAATTTTTGACCTCAATATTTTATTTTATTTTCTATTTTGGCCAAGGAAGTTCACCTACTCTCCTAAATAGGTAGTAGGATACAATATGATATAAAATCCCTATTTGTGATCTCCTAGAGGAATATGATTTGTTATTTCTAAAAGGCCAAAGATGGTGTCATCATTATCGAACTCATCTAATAGCATTATTGACTCTTATTGATTCTATCCTATCAATTATGGGTGATAAAAGGTAAGTGTAAAATGGTGATAAACATGATTATTAGTATAAATGACTTAGTCTTTAAACCAATTCATGTTGGCAAGGTCATCTTAGATGCTATAATCAAACCCTACATCATTATTAACATCATCTTCACTAGTCAATGGTGTAGGAACTTGAATAAGGTATGTGGGTCACCCCATTTAGTTTAAATCAAATACCATGGGTTATTTTTTATTTTTTCATTGAAATTGGTTTGATCATCCCTTGTTGATGTATCCCCAATCTTCTATCTTCATAAGCTTGATTACCCATAATATAGTTAGGGATAAGATACTTTACACTAGTAATAATCATCTAAATCATCAGTATAAATCCATGAATAATCTTTAGCTAAGGGGTCATATTCTAGGCCAAAGGCTAGTTTGAAAATAATGGATTTGGCAAGATGAGATTTTACTTTGGTCCACCACTCTATGCGAGTAGTTTTGGCTTTGGGTCTCCCATAGGCTACTGGATTTTGTGAGAACTTGGCAATGTAGAATGAATCATGGGTATTGTACTCTCGTATACATTTGTAAAATATGTAAAAGTGATTGGCAATGTGTAGTGGAGGTGTAGATAAGGTAGAACCTAGGATATTAGGGTCATTATAATTGGATTCTATTCTTGATTTAATAGATTTAGTTTTATCAACTTTTCCTCCATCTAATTTAGGCATAAGATTTAGGCCAAAATGATAATTATAGATCTTATACTATGCTTTGAGACATTTCTAATATTGGCAAGGCTAAATATTAGCTAGTAAAGTCACTTCCATCCTTGAATGGGCAAATTTAAAACATTGATGTAGTTTGTAAGGTATGGCCCTAATTTAATGTATTTATGGTTAACCCAAGAGTATGTTTTATAATAAGTCTAGGTTGAGAACATGACAAAGAGTGTCATGGATCAAAGGTCTAATAACCATTAGAAAGATGATGGTACCTTTTGATTCTCATTACTTAGTGTCATACACCTTGATGATAATAGTATGTGGTTGAAGGTCAGTTTTTGTGTATCCAAAATGCTTTACCAACTTCAGATTCATAATGTTTAGGCTTGAACCATTATCTACAAGGACACACTTAACCTTATGGTTTGTTATATTGACCTCAATATATAAGGGGTTATTATATAATGGGCCTAAGGATTACATGTCACTTTGATCAAAGGTATGCCATTGGGTAGGGGATAAATGTTCTACTATGGCTTGAAATTTATTAGGCATGATGTCATCAAGTACAATAAATTAGCTTAGGTACTCAATAAGTATGTTCTTATGGATGTTATATGTACATAGTAAATCCATAATGTCTATTTGTATAACCATCTTCTATAGCTGATCCACAATGACATAGGTCCTCCCTTCAATTATGGTAATTATATTATTTTTTATAGACATGAAGGTTTGAATGGGCTCATTCATAATATTTAGATATAGTTCTTTGATGGTAATATTATCTTGTTAAGTTATGATTACACTATCTTGATCTAGTATAGGGCTTTAGTAATTATTTGGAGAGGTAATAGGGCCTAACATGGTAATTATTGGGTAGTTTTGAGCCTAGCTATTAACATGTTCTGAAGAAGGATTACCAACATAAGGAGGTTGGTAGGCATTATTTCATTGATAGGCATTGTTAGGTATAGGTATTGGTATATTGGTATTTGGCTAGGGGTTAATGGTAATAGTGGAAACATGAACACCTAAGTAATGTCATACAACATTATTATAGGTATATATAATGGCATGATGGCCTCCTTAGTTGGATTGGTTAGTTTGACCTTGGTTCTAACCATTCTATTATTATTTTTGTGGTTGATGTTATTTATGTCAATGTTGTAGTGGTGTTCTCTTCTAGTATTGTTGTTGTCTTTTAGAGCTACTTTTGGTTGTTTTTTTGTTGAGGAAATGGATTTTAATAGATTCACATATTAAAATTATTCATATTAGATTAAACAAAACACACAGAGAAAATGAGATTGAGAATAACAGAGCACACATTCAACATTCAACCAAGCATGAAGGCCTATTAAATAGGCAAACAAATGAAATACCCGTGAAGCATGAGACGGGTATAATAAAACTAACCTATGTCGGCTTGCATGAAATAACAAAGGCCGAATAAACAACTAACCTCTTAACCAAAGTGGTTAAGGCAACTAACCAAAATAAATTACCTTAGTAAATAACCTAAGGTAAATACAATAATATGCTAACACCCTCCCTTAATGACTAAACCAGAAACAAGACCAAGTTTATCTCTAAATTTTATGAACTTGTCTGTACCAAGTGGTTTGGTCATTATATCAGCTGGCTGCTCTGCAGTGGGGCAGTAGAAGAGACTGATGTCTTCATTTGTAACCAACTGTCAGATGTAATGATGGTGAGCCTCAATGTGTTTGGTCCTAGCATGAAATACTGGATTCTTCACCATCTTCAAAACACTTTGGTTGTCACAAAAAATTGGAGTAGGCTTTGATGACTCAAACTGAAGATCCTCCAAAATTTTCTTTATCCACATGGTTTCACAACCTGCACTAACCATAGCTTTATACTCTGCTTCTATTGAAGATAATGCTACTGTAGTTTGTAGTTTGCTCTGCCATGAGAAAACTCCTGAACCAAAAGTGAAAACATACCCTGTTGTAGATTTTCTTGAATCAACTGAACCTGCCCAATCAGAATCAGAATATCCTGAAAGTTCAAAATCTACAGACTTCTTATACAGTATGCCAAAGTCAAGAGTACCTTTGACATATCTTAATACTCATTTTGCAGCTAACCAATGGACTTCCTATGGTTTAGACATGAAGCAAGATAGAAAACTCACTACAAAACAAATATCCGGTCTAGTGGTAGTGAGGTAAATGAGACTACCCACTAGCTGCCGATACACTGTTTCATTGACCGGAGGTGAATTAGTGTTTGTTGAAATTTTAGCTCCTGTTTCCATAGGTGTGTGAGTTGGATTACAATCCATCATTCTGAACCTTTCTAGCAATGAACTAGCATACTTATTCTGTGACACAAATATAGTATTACCACTTTGCCAAAACTCAACACCTAAACGGTATTTCAGTAGTCTTAAGTCTGTCATGTCAAAAGTACAACAAACATCAGCTTTCATTTGCTGAATGAGACTAGTACTACTCCCAGTGATGGTTATATCATCAACATATATAATGAGAATCAAGATATCATCACCAGACACCTTTACATAGAGAGTTGGTTCCGAGTTACACCTTTTGAAACCTGACTCCCTAAGATATGAGTCTATTTTTGTATACCAAGCTCGAGGAGCCTGCTTAAGTCCATACAAGGACTTGATCAACCTGCAAACAAGATGTTCCTTACCAGGAACTTGAAAACCCTATGGCTGAACCATGTAGACTTCCTCCTCTAGATCTCCATTCAAGAAAGCACTCTTTACATCCATTTGGTGCACCTGCCATCCAAACTGAGCAGCAATAGCAATAATCAAACGAAAAGTTACCATCTTGGTGGTTGGAGCAAAAGTCTCCTCATAATCAACCCCTTCCTCTTGTGCATAACCTTTTGTAACAAGTCTGGCTTTGTGTTTGTCCAAGGAACCATCTGCTTTGTATTTTACCTTATAAATCCACTTACAACCAATGGATTTCTTTCCTGGTGGTAGTTCCATTAACTTCCAAGTATTATTTTTCATCAAGGAATCATATTCCAATTGCATAGCTGATTCCCACTCAGACTTCCCTTTGGCCTCTGAAAAAGAATTAGGCTCAAATACTTGTGAAACATCAGTTGTTAGAGCAAGATTAACATGCTCACCTCTATTACCAAACTGCTTTCCCGATCTCAGTCTTCTACCTTTCACACCTTGTGGCAAGTCTCCTTCTTTTAGTGCTTCAATTGTGGTAGTATACCACTTTGGCTTCTTTGGTTGTGATGCTGGAACCTCACAGTGACCTGTATCAATTCCCTCCCTGGAATGTGATTCCACTGATGAATAAGAATCCTGCTCATTTTTCACATTATGACTAATAATGGAATCATTAGATAACAATGACTCAATATCTGAAACTTGACCAGTTGTTGTGAAGTATGGCATTTGTTCATTTACTATGACATCTCTATTTACCACAACTTTGTTAGTAGAAACATCAAGTAATCTGTAGGCCTTTGATTGATCACTATATCCAACAAACATGTATGTTTTGCTTTTTGCATCCAAATTTTTTCTCTTTTGACTAGGAATAACTGCAAAAGCTACACAACCAAAAATTCTGAAATCACTTACATCTGGAGTTCGACCTGACCAAGCCTCCTCTAGAGTCAAATTCTCCAAAGCTTTTGTAGGACTTCTATTGAGGATGTATACTACTGTATTCACTGCCTCTGCCCAATACCTGTATGGGACATTTCTGCTTTGGACCATACAACGAGCCATGTCCATCACCGTCCTATTACGCCTTTCCACAACTCCATTTTGCTGTGGAGTGTAAGGTGTAGTGTATTGTCTGTGTATGCCTTCAGTGGCACAAAACTCCTTGAACTATTTTGAGATGAACTCACCCCCATTATCCATTCTAAGAGATTTCACTGGCCATCCTGCCTGTTTTTCAACCATAGCTTTCCAAGTAAGAAAGTTAGAAAAACAATCAGATTTCTTTACTAGAAAGTATACCCACTTTTTCCTAGAGAAATCATCAACCAGTAACAAGAAATAACGGGCACCAGAAGGGGTAGGTGTCTGCATTGGACCATGTAAATCCGCATGTACCAAATCCAATACTCCGTTTGCTCTCGAAGCTTTACCAACATCAAATGAATGTCTAACTTGCTTCCCCAACTGACATCCAGTACATACATGATGACTATGCTGAATAGAAGGAATCCCCTTAACCATCTTAGTCTTACTCAATGTAGTCAAATACTGAAAATTAAAATGCCCATACCTTTCATGCCATAGTGAACTTGTGCTATCAACTGCTGCAAGTGCACTTTCTTTTGCTTTGATTGGATCTGCAAGCTTATACAAGCCTTTCTCACCGATCCCAACAGCAATAATCTTGTTATCTTTAGTGGTGACTAAACATTGTTGTTCTTGAAATTTTACAACAAAATTAGATTTTGAGGTGATCTCACTGATTGAAAGAAGATTTTTGTTCATATCCAATACATACCTAACATTCTTGAATGTATAATTTACTGTACCATTAAAACTTATATAAACATTACCAAATCCTTTCACAAAATATTTTGTACCATCTCCTAAAGATACAGATTCATTACTACTGTTATCTTCAACAAAATCCACATACCAGTCCTTATGGCATGTATAATGGTGAGATGCCCCTGAATCAAAGTACCAAGCTCGATCCACCACAGAATTACCACTGGAAGCCATGAAAGCAAAATCTGGTGATTCCTCGCCTTCACCTTCAGCTACATTCGCATGATGAGCTTTCTTTCTGGGGTTAACCATATCATGTTGTCTTTTCCTACAATCTTTCTTAAGGTGACCAGGTTTCTTACAGTAAAAACATTTCCATTTAGATCTCTTATTACCACTTACTTGTGAAGATTCTGATGGATAGCTATTTTTACCAGACTGCTTACCCTTTTCCTTAATAAAGAATGCACTCTCTGTGGAAGTGGATGTAGACAACACTGCATGCTCCTGTCGTCTCTCCTTTTGCAATAGCAATGTAGACAATGTTTCAAAATCCAAAGTCTGCATCTCAACAATCATGTGTAAGGACTCCACAAATGACTCAAATGATGGTGGAAGATTTTGCATAACAAGAGCAATCAAATCTTGCTCATCAACAGGGTTCTACACTGCTTTCAACTGGTCACTGATGTCCTTGATCTGCAATAAAAACTCAGAAATGGAGCCACCTTCCTGCATCTTAGTGGAAAACAACAAATTCTTCAAATACAACACTCTACCAGCTTCAGAAGCCTGATATTTTGAAGATAAATTTTTCCATAAATCTGATGCTATAGTTGCATTTCTGACCTCTGAGATTAGATTATCTGCTATTGACAATTTTAACAACATGAGAGCCTCACGATGACGTTTATCATAGTCATTGGTAGCAGTGGCAGGCCTTTGCTCTTTACCGAGCACTATTTGATCAATATTCAGATATTCACATATTGTTAAAACCTTGTGACTCCACAAACTAAAGTTCTTGCCAGTCAATTTCTGAGAATCTGGTAGTAACAGGTGTTGAATACTAGCCATTTTACCTAGTTTTTCATGAAAATGATAAAATCAAAAAAACTATAATGACCTTTTTTTTTTTCTAAAAAAATTCCTTGTACACACTGATTCTATATTGACACTGAACAACCTTATCCGTTTTCGGCAACAAACTCAATACCGTTTGCAAGATCACAAAAAATCTACCACTAAAACAATTAAATCGGAAAAACTACAATTCCGATTTAAAAAATTCTTTCTCCGTTGACATCCAAATAAAAAACCCAGAAAACGGTAAAATTTTTAGCTTTTCGAACGCTTCCGTGATTATTAGTCAGCGGTAGGTCCCCAATAACCCTTATTGGCTAAAGTTTTGATTTATTTCAATTAAAAAATAAAAATAATTGAAATATTAAAAACTTTAGGCTAAAAATTTTATAAAAAAATTCAGCCAATCAGAAAATTGGCCTACCTCTGAAACTTCTGGCGAAGATTCTGAGCCCGTTTCTCAACCAAATTGCAAACCGTTTTCACCAGTGTCTTAGTTTTGATTTAACTTGCAATTTAGACTTTTGTTTTGCTGAAAAAGATGAAGAAATGAATTTTTCTGATTTTGTCGAATCTGTATAGCGCCCAGCACACAGATAAATTCAACACAGGCTTTTGAGCCTCTAAAACAGCGTGTTTTTGCTTCCTTTTGGCCTTATTTAGCCTTATGATGCTCCCTGGCAATTTTCAGACCTTCTGGTTGAGTTTTCCGAATTTCGTGATGCTTTCTCTCTCCTCGGCTCTCCACTGGGTGCCTGAAACTCCTCCCTGGCAAGACACCGACCTCTCTCTGGCTTCCACAAACCTTCACTCAGGTTCTACAAACCATAAGCTCTGATACCATATTAGATTAAACAAAACACACAGAGAAAATGAGATTGAGAATAGCAGAGCACACGTTCAACATTCAACCAAGCATGAAGGCCTATTAAATAGGCAAACAAATGAAATACCCATGAAGCATGAGACGGGTATAATAAAACTAACCTATGTCGGCTTGCATGAAATAACAAAGGCCGAATAAACAACTAACCTCTTAACCAAAGTGGTTAAGGCAACTAACCAAAATAAATTACCTTAGTAAATAACCTAAGGTAAATACAATAATATGCTAACAATTCATAAAAGAATGGGTATCTCTTTGTATCTCTACATTCTCCAACATATTCTCAATTAGATGGTTTAACTATATACATCGATATATGGAGTGTCCCTTGACATGATAGTACTCACAAAAATTGTATTCTTTGAACCAGTTGAGAAAATGAATTCCTTTAGGGAAGGGTTTCAATACCATCCAACTAATTGCATTTTCCTTGACCAATATATGGAATACAAACTCAATAGGCTCATTGAGGTCATTGAATGCTATAGAAATGGGTGGTCTTCTCTTTGGAAGAGATGATTGTAATTGGGATTTATGTTTTGGCTAGTTTTATGGAGATCTTGGTTGAATGAATGGAGGTAGTGGTTGATGAATGGGTGAAGGTAAATGGATAGCCAGTGTTTACACCATTTGTACATGACATGATTCAGTGACCCCATTACCAAAAACATTCTTATTATGGTTATAGACCTTTGCTATTACATTATTATTGGCCTAAGCTAGCATTCAAGCTAATATTTAGATAGGGTTTTAGTTTTGATTTTATTTGGTTCTGATTTTGTTATTGGCTTTGATTCTAGTTTTGTCTCTAGTTAGAATAAGATAGTTTGATGATTCCTTTGTTGACAGGGGCCTTTTTAATCTGTATCTCTTTCTTAACAACATATTCAAATGTGTGAGCACATTGTAACTCAAGATAATAAAATATCTCATTGTGTAAGTTATTGGTAAATATCATGGCCAATTACTTGTGTGGAAAATTATGAGTGAAATAGCTCACAAGTGCTCTCCACCATTACAAGTAAGCAGTGAAGCTTTCACCATTTTTATTTTTTACTTATCCTATGTTTATGACTATAATCATGTGTTTAATATTGTATAATAAATGATGTACAAACTTATTACAAAGGTCATCAAAGACTGGTACAAAATTCTTTGGTAGTTTTAGAATCCATTCCAAATCTTGTCCAACTAGGATTTTTGAAAAGAGGAAGAGAAAATATATGTCACTGTAGGCCACTAACTAGAAATAAACAAAGAATTTCTTTAAATTATCTTTAGGGTTTCCTTTGTCCTTATATTTATCAAATTTGGGTGGCTCATAACCTAGTATAAATGGCATTTGAATATAATCCATAATCAATAGATACAAGCATATTTCATCTAGAATGAACTTCTTTGTTTGCTTCCCAGTTTGAATGTCTTGAATTATATCCTTCATTTGCTTCAACCCTTGAGCTAGGAAGTTAGATGGTGTGTCCTATTGTTTTTGGGGTTGCACGATCAAAGGTGGATTACCTTGATCAAGGTATGAAGGAATGGTATACTACAAAATGTTTTTTGGGTTGGTCTAATGACTAGGAATATCTATTCATGCATATCAAATATATTATTGTTGGTAAACATTATGGCTAGGGTTACAATTTTTTTGTTGTGGTAATGGCATTTATCTAGGTGTAATATACTTGTATTATTGAGTTTGGATAGGAAATTGATGTATACTCATCAAACCTTGTTGTATGAAGGGAACACATTATTGGATAAAACCTTGTTATTAAAGTTGTTGTAAGTTGGATCCTTTTTATATGTGTGATACCTGTTGGCTAAAAGGAAACTATTTCCTAACACCTGATACCTATTTTATATTATAACCTTATTCTTAGTTAAACACATGTTGTTGATTAGGCACTTATTTAGGGTTTGTCATTTGTTATTGATCAACTAGAACTTTTTATTAACCAATATAAACAAATTTTGGATTACATACAATTTATGATGTGTGTTGTATACTAGTCTAAGCTTTTTATGGCCTAAATTTTGTTTCCACCTATTGAGGTGGTGTAGTGTTCTATACTTGTTGATGCACTATTTTGATCTATTATTTTTGGCTAGTTACCCTTGTTGCATATTTGAGGAAGTAGATAGTTGAGGAGTGGAGGTTGCTTGTTTTATTTATGAACCAAACATATTGATCCATTTTTATTTCAAACCACTCATGGTATTAGATATAATATTATATTGTATATTTCTTGATGGTATGTTAGACCCACTCTGGTTCAAATTAGAATGCATTTGTATTCTACCCACTATGTTTTGTGTGAGGTCTTCTATTTGAGTAATAGTCTCTTGTATCATAATTGGGAAATTATACATGTCTCTTTACTAGCATATTTTAGCTAAGGGGGTATATGTTCCAATTTGTATAGCTTAAAGAATATATTTATAACCCTATTGATGGAGTTAGATATATAAGTGGCATGTTTAAAATAACCATGGAACAAAATTTTTGATCTAGGTTAAGGTAATTTTTGTATTCTTGCTACACCTATTCCTATTGATCATCCATAGGAACTTTCCATTTTTTAAGTGAAATTTGGATCTATTGAGGTATTTACACTAAAGCTTGATTATAACTAGCTGACACCTATTTTAATTGTTGGTTACAAGGCATGTTACTAGGTGTTCTAATCAAACTAGACTTTCATGTGGGAGGTCTGGTGGGAATTTATCTTTTGCTTCTATTTCCCTAACTAGAATTTCACCTTTGTTTTCTAGTAAATGGTAATCAAATAAGTATGGATCATAACTTGTCAGCCTTGATACATAGTAGGGCTATTGTTATTGGATTTTTTTGACAATAGGCATGATTTGAGAAAGATATGGAGTCATTTGTTCTTACTCTTGGCTTGGATAAGATGGTGCATTTAATAAGTATTATGATAGTGGGTCCTACCTTAGTTATTCATATATAATGTTATAAGATGGATATGGATCTATTTTATATGTTATATCATCACCATATAGTTCTTGAATTAATGGGTCACTAGTAATATTTTTTTCATATTTTGAATTGTACATAGTCTTGCTATGTGTATAAAAAAACATGTTCAGATATATGACTAGGTCTATGAAAACAAGGTCTAAAGTGTGGTAAATAATTGAGGTCTAAGGCAAACAAAATTTGGCTCTATAAAATAGGTCGAAAGGGTAAAACAACTAATCTAGGTCTATGGAAAAAGTAGAATAAAAATGTGAAATTGGTCTAACAAAGGTATTGATTTTACCAAAGGTAATTATAATTAGTGGAAAATATATCTAGATAAAGTAGAACAATCATGAACTAGGTCAAAATGATAATGATTTGACCAAAGGCGGTTATAATCATTAGCATGGAAAATATGCTTAGAATTGGAAATAAAAGGTCAATCTAAATAGAAACTCAAAATTAGTCTAAATCTAAGGCAATTGGCTTGGATAAACTTGGTTAATAGTTTATAAAACAATCTAATTATAATGTAGTTGGCTTGTAAAAACACTCAGTAATTAGGTCACAAAAGACTCGATAATTGGCTCACAAAAAACTCTCTGATGATAAAACTAGGACATTTTAGAACTCAACACAACAAAAACTAAACAAGGCACATGACTAAAAAAATTGGCATAAAGGATGATAAAACAAGGCACACAAAAATAAGCAAACACTAAGTCTAGGAAAGGGGTCTTTAAACCAAATAAGAAATCAATCCAAGTAACACAATCCAAATGCAAAATGTAGACAACCTAAACCAAAATTAGATAAGGCTTCAATATAGACCTGATTAGTTTAGGATCTAAAATATGAAAGATTAAATTTTAATTTTAATACAAAAGACTCATATTTTCTAAGGAAAATAGGCTAGACTAAAATGGGTAGTGTAACTGCATATTTTAAAATAAAGGGTATGAACATTTTTGGAAGTTTATTTCAAATAAGGTAAGGTTTTAAAATGATTTAGGTAGCATAATAACAATATTTCAAATAAATGGTTTAATAATGGTTTTAGAGTGAAATTCAAGGCAAGTGTTTTGAAACAAAATGGGTAGCATAATGACACTTTGTTAAATATGTGGCACACAAAGATGGTTTTAGAATAAAATCCAATGCAATATATGAAATAAAATGGGAAACTTAACACCTCTTAGCTCAAATTAGTGTGCAACACATAAATTTTTATACTTGTTTAACATTTTACAAACAAATAAAATAAATTAGACCCAAAACACACATGCTAATAAAAGAAAATATAAATAACACTAAGTGCACATCCTATCCCTAAAACTGACAAGGTGTGTGTAACTTCTACCAAAGTTTCCACCAATATATAAATGCTCAAAAGGAATTAATATTTAATCCAAAAATTAAATATCACATGTAGGCATAATTTTTAATCCCTCTTTATCTCTCAAGCATTGGTACGTGGCATGAACTTAGAGTGTAAAGAAATCAACATTTGGAAAGATATTCTATGGTAAAGTGGGGTTGAATAAAATCTATAAGTTTAAAAAGTATCTAAATGGTCCAAAGTGTGACTAACATAAAGGTGCATCACATCAATTATATTCAAACTTGTTAACTTACTATACAAATCTCTAGTCCTTTATATAATAGCTTTAACCATGTACTACTTAGTAAAGTTTGATGTTTAGTGTGAACTAATCTATTTTTTCATTAGGATTGGTAGGATAACCATTAATCCAATATTCAATCCCATTATCACTTTCCCAATTTATATACCCCACTATGGAGTGGGGTTGGTATGATCCTGGGAGATGAAACCCCAAGTCAATGCACCCCTAAAGAATTTGTGAGGAGGTAATGAATTCCCACCCACAAGCCAATGCAAAATAATAAACAAATGAAAATTGGAGGAACTTTAGAGGTTTTTTATAGGCCACCCAAGTCACTCAAATCTTGGGGAGATAATATGCAACATTTATTCCATTTTAGGCTAAAAAAATAAGGCAATAAACAAGGCACTTTTGGTCACTCGAGTTCCCTATAGGGAATGGGGGAGAACATACACTAAAAGTTTGGTTTCCATAAACAAAGTTAATATATGAAATTGAATCTCATTAATAAGCAAAAAATAAAAAGATCTCTAAGCTAAAGTGGATGTTAATTTTAAAACACCAAATAAGATATGAATGAATTTTTGACCCATTGGCCTTGTTTTCTTTTTTAAAATTGAAATTCGAAAAGACATGTTATGTTAGGTCAATTTCAAGCACTAAAAAAAAAGTGTATATGAAAATTTAGAAGTGTTTAAGCCTTCTATTCTCCACTTAAGTTCTTGAAAAAATGTTAGGGGGTTCTCTTGTCTTTATGAAAAAAGGCCAATCAACAAACAAATTTTCATTTTTAACTCTCAAGTTTATGGTTTCACATAGAGTGAAATCATCAATTCTATAATAAAGCAAAGTCACTAATTTTAGAAAAGTCACCAATCTATCTATGGAATAGATAGACAAAAATAAGTACCTGGTAAAGTCACTATTAGATAGGGTTGAGGCCATCAATTTTCCAAGTGAAGTCATTGATTATATCTTAAAATTTGGTAAAATCACCAAAATCACTAGAAAATATACTTGACAAAGCCACTAAATAACAAGGTCAAAGTCATTGTTTACGTTTGTCAATGTCACCATTTTCACATAATGGTTGATTTAACATAGGTCAAAGTTGATATTTTTATACAGAGAAATGTCACCATTTATAGCAAAGTCATTGATGTGAAGTCACCATTTCTACAAAACAAAATATTAAAAATAGGGGACATAAAATACAAAGTTATTGTTACAAAGGGAAAAGTCATTGATTAATGCCTAAATAAAATTATGAGAATTTTAAGAATAAAACACTAAAATGGAAGATATGAGTGTTCTTTTTATGAATTCTAAAAATTACACATTATTCATCTAGTCTGCACAAGATGCATGGTCCCACCAGGCATGCCATTATGTATCTTTGGAATCCGAAGAGAACACAAAGTTTATTAGTTCTTTGTTAGTGAATCCCAATAAAATTCAAGTATAAAAATACAATGAAACTAAAACACTCTTTCTTGAGTATAAGGGTGAGCATAGCATAATGAATAAAACAACAAATAATAGAGAAAAATGTACAATAATTTTACCTCATCAAAATTATTATCCACTTATTGGCATATTATATGTTCTTAATCTATCTATGGAATTAGAGACTTTGATCAATGCATTATACTTCTTGGAAACACCTCTCTAATGACAACATGTGGCCTTGATTTTATTTTCTTGGTTTGGTGTGAATCTTGATATCAATTTGTCATTATAACATTAGTTTAATGTCTTCTTGAAGGCATTCCTGTATAATAAACTTACACATAAAAACTTGTTTGGGTAGAGTGTGGACACTTATATTTATAGGTATCAAAAATAACTCTAACCATAGGGATATTAGGTTTATTTATGAGTTTGTGACTCAACTTTTCTTGAATTTTAGGAATTAAAGAACATTTTATTAGATCCCTTGACTTTGACCTCATATTTGTTGAAAAATTCCTTTTTAGATATATTTAATTCACTAATTCAACATGGAATTTTTACTTAAACAAGGTAATTGAGATTTTATTTTTAATTAATCTTGATTAATGTTTTTTTGATTTTATGAATTATTTTAAATGTTTTGAATTCATATATCAACAAAAAATAATGTTAATTTGGTACATCATAATTTGAATAGGGTTGAATCCAAACTAGGTTTTGATAAATATAGGGTAATACCCTAAATAAGTAATCTTTGCCACATTTATAAGTAATTAAATATCTTATTTGTATTAAATTGATCAATTCATGTGATTTTTAGGCTTAAATTTCATCGTTTAATAGAAATCAAATTGGTACCAATTTTAGACATGAAAGTGGCCTAAAATGATTGTCTACAACAATTTTCTTAAAGTAACATTGAAAACATGCTTCTTGGGATTGATTTGAACCTCGTACTCATAAATCATCTTAAATATTATTCATAGTATAGATGGATGGTTTGCATGGGTATTATATTTACCTAGTATATCATTGACATAGTGTTAGATAATATCATGTATCATATCATGGAAGATAATAATCATGGCCCTCTAGTATGTTGCCCCAACATTCTTGAGGATGAAAAGCATGACCCAATAGCAAAACATTTCCCAAGGAGTGGTGAATATTTTATTGTGTTGGTTTTTTAGTGCAATCTTAATCTAGTTTTATCCCAAAATACCATCCATAAAAGAAATAATTTCATACCTAGTTATGGAATCAACATTCATGTCAATGTTTAGTAGAGGAATTCATCCTCTAGGTAAGAATTGTTTATGTATTTGAAATTAGTTTACAACCTAATACCTTTTGTATTTTTATAACTGACAAAATATGCGAGATTCACTCCAAATAATCAATAGGCCTAATAAATCATGCATCTAAAAGTTTATCTAGTTCTTTTTTGACCAACATGTCAATGCAAGGATGCATTTTCATTAGTTCTTGTTTAACTAGTTTAGTGTCTAAATGAAATACAAGATTATGTATAACCAATGATGGATATAAACCTAACATATCAGAGTAGGCCCATGCAAAAATTTCCACAAACTCTCTAAGAAGAGTTATAATAACTTCATGTTCCTCCTTAGTGAGGGATACACCTAATTTTATCCACTTGGGATCATTTGGAGTCCTAATATTGACCTCCAAATAACATATAAAAGAAGATTAGATCCATCTTCTAGGATAGTCAACAAAGATGTGAAATGGCTAACAATGTGTAAGTCTTCTAGGAAAACTAGTTGTTGACCAAATTTGGTCTACATACTAAAAATATGCCTAGTCCAAGAGTCTAATAGAAGGAGCAAGATCCTGATTGAAGAGTGAATCATTGTCACAAGGAGTAGATAGACCTCAAATGAAGATCATGAAGAGGGCAAATATTTTGAAACAATGTAAGCTTGATTAAAGTGTATTTTGTCAAATTCTAAGGGATAGGTCTGAAGAGCAAAGAATAGGTATCTGAACAAGTTTTCAAGGTGTCTAGGTTTTCAAGGATCAAGCATGAGTCTAAAAGAATATATGGGACTTGGAAAACCTAATTAAAAAATGCATTTTGGGCCAAGTCTTTTATTTGGAAATTATTTTGGACTTTTATTTTGACTAAAGTGCTAACATCTCTCTCAAGCAATTTCTTGGGCTTTCTTTGTTCTAAGTTCAATTCTTTCTAACCTCTTTATTTGGATAAGTATTATTTATTTTAGAAAAATTATTTTGTATATTTTGGGCTAAGTTACAAGAATTATTTAAAACATTTTATCCAAAATAAAAAAAAACCCAAAGGATCATTCTCTCTGAAAGTGTCGTAAATAATTTTTCCAAGGGTTTTTTCTCAAGAAAGTGACCCATATAGAAATACTGAAGTATACTTTTTCAAATAAAGTAGCCAAAACATTTTCTTGAATGGTATTTTCTCATGAAAGTGAACCACATAGAAATTTTGAAGGGGATTTTCAAAAGTCCCAAAAGGTCATTTTTCAAGGAAATGGTCCTATACATTTTTTCCAAAGGGTATTTTCTTCAGATAAATTATCCCAAGTCAAAAGTCCTCAAGAATCATTTTTAGAAAAGTGTCCCTAGATAATTTTCTTAAAGGGTATTTCCTCCGTAAAATGTTCCAATAAAAAAATTCCAAAGGATCACTCTCAAAACAAAGTGTCCTAAGGAAAAAGACCCTAAGGGTCATTTCTTTAGACAAAATTCCCATAGATAAAAGTCTAAAGGAAATAGCCTAGGGAATTTTTGATCTAATAGAAAGATAAGGGATGTGAAACTATGAAATTAAAGAACATCAAATGACCATTGGAAATTCAAAATGTAGTGGTAGGCATATGGAAATCATTGACATTCACACAAATGTCAAAGTTTGAGCTTTGTAAAGTAATCATTTAGGTTTAAAAGGTCCTTATAAGTTTAAAAGTTGGTCGAGATCTAATGGTCCACATGATCTTGAATAATAAGACATGAGATCTAACAATCCATGTTGGATTAAAACAAGTCAAAATATCCTCAAGCTAAAGCCCTCAAAGAGATACAAGTTGGATAAGATCCTATGGTATGGGTTCATCAAACTAAGATCCAACAGTGTGCATTCACTAACAAGAAGGTGGGGTCCAAGCTAGATCAATGATCAATATTCAGTCATAACATTGATCCAATGGTGGGCATTCACTAATAAGAAAGTGGGTCCAATGATATCTATGGTATGCATGAGCTCTTACATCTTGATCTAGTGGTGCATGATCAATTCAACATGTCATAGGGATCTTCATAGTAAGAAATCAAAGGACCTTGTGCATTCATACATTCAAATCTAAAAATGTGAGTAGAGTAAATAATTTAGTAGAATATGTGGGACCAATAAGAATAAAGATAGTTGGGCATAATGTGAATGGCCCAAGTTGGTAATCAATGACCAATGAACATCAACTAAATCTAAAGAGGTTCCATTGAAGGTTAATGAACTAGTTATTTGACCTAGGTGAACAAAATCTTAAGGTCCCATATCACCATTAGAGATCATTTAGTAGTAGACACTATCATACAGACAAGATGGTCAAGGATAAGGCTCCATCACCATTAAATTTTAAACATGGCCTATGGTCTATAACTTCTAACTTGTCAACCCTATTATAGAGTCATTCCATTGACATGCTCATTGATTTCAAATGAAGAATCCTTGTACATAGTAAAATCCTAGCTCTCATAGGGTTCTAGATGAACAAAAAGTGTTCGATATTAGACCAGATATAGAGATAAAAGATGGACTAGTGTTTGTGAAGCAAGGCCAAGTAGTTTGTAGGTTTTCATAAATGTTGTGACTATTTAAAAACCAATGGTCTGACATTGGTTTTCCATCTATAGAGTGGACCAAGGTTCAAGTTGGAATGAATACAAATGTAAATGTGATCATGAAGAGGTGTCTTGCCTATCGATATGGTCACACTTTTGATAAACATGTACTGATGGCCACCCAAATTAGATGTAGCATAATTATATTAATTATAAGACATGATCCTTATTAAAAAATCATTAGATGATATCCTAGTCTAATAAGACATTGGGTGGATGGATAACGATAATGAGCATTAAATTATTTTACTAAATTTATTCATTATTCATAAGGTCATGAGTCAAAATCCTCAAGAATACTAATCCATCAAAGGTGGTTGGGCCTTTTCCAATGCATAAATCTCTCTCTCTCTCTCTCTCTCTCTCTCTCTCTCTCTCTCTCTCTCTCTCTCTCTCTCTCTCTCTCTCTCTCTCTCTCTCTCTCTCTCTCTCTCTCTCTCTCTCTCTCTCTCTCTCTCTCTCTCTCCCTCCCTCTCTCCCTTTTCTATAAATACAGGCTTCTAAGCCTTAAAATGGATCCCTCTTTTTGGTATGACCATACTCTACCAAAATTTGTATTGTGACACCTTTTTGATGTAATAAAGACTGAATTTTATCCTTTTCTAAGCTAGATTGAAGTATGATCCATGAATTTATGTATTATGGTTAACTAATTTTATGTTCCTTGCATATCTCTAAGTTTTCCTCACCTTAAATAAGTGATTAGTAGTTATTATAGGTCATTATAAGTTCAATATACAATTTACTATATATATTGAAAGTGGATATTTGACCTCTCTTGCTAATTTGATAACCAATGAATGCCTCATTTTGAAATATTAATGTGACATTGATATTCTTTGGTCTTGATAGTGTGTATTATGTGAGTTTAATTAGTCAAATCATTGGTACATCACATCTTTTACATGCTTTATATGTTATTTTCAAATATTTTACCCTTTTTTAAGCAAGTGCTACTTTAGGTTTAGTATAGATGATAGATCCAAAAGGAATCCATTATTCTCTATAGGTATGATCCATTATTAGGACACCCACATCCTAAGATCAGTATCATGTTAGACTAGATTTGAGTAGAAAGATCTGAACAATCCCTTTAATCAACTAGGGTGCAAATCTAGAATGCCAACACTAGTTTCTCAATTTCTCTCATATAAGATGAATCTGAATCACCTAATGGTGGAAAAGACCATGTAATAAACACATCAGGGAACTCTTGAATAATATGCTTGAAATTATTCTTCTCCTTTCTATTGATTTTAGACCCAAAATCAAGTTTGATATTGGTGGTCTCTTGAGCATCATTTGAGGAAGGGTGAACATCCCTATCTAATGGTACCTATAATAGGTTTTCACTAAGATACTATCCTTTCTATTTACTTTTAACCTAGTCAAAAAGTGCCTCAAATAGGTTTTCACTTTGGGACCTCAATGTTTTTTTTTTAATTTTTCCAAGGGTGTTCACCTATTCTATGAATTAGGCAGCAAGATCTAATTTGATAGAGAACCCTTATTTATAATCTCCCAAAGAAACAATGCTTATAAAATCACAAAAGGCCTCATCATTCTCAAAATTGACTAGAGGTATTGTCGATTATTATTGTTCCTAGTCTATAAGTTGAGGATGATAAAGGGTAAGTAGGGAATAGTGGATCACCAACATGATGGTACAAATGGTATAAGGTTCAAATAAATTGTCACTAGCTAGGACTTTGTATATTTTATGATTGAATCTACTTTGTTGTTGGCATCATCATTACTAGTTATTAGTGTAATATATCAAATAGATAAGTGGGGTCACCCCCAAGTAATTTAAATCTAAGACTGTGAGTTCCTTTATACTTAGTTATAGATATAGGCTTGGTAGTATCCTATTGATTTCCCTTAGGCCTCTACCTTCATAAGCTTGGTTATCCATAATCCTGTTAGGGATGTTATACTTTTTGATTTGGTAATAATTAGTTAAATTTTCATTATATAACTATGAATTTTCTTCAACCAATGGGTCCTACTCTTGTCTATTGGATGGTGTGAAAATAATAAACACTAGACTATGAAGTTTTCCTTTTCCATTTTGTCTTTATTCTATACAGATTGGCCTTGCTTTGGGCCTTCCATAATTCTTAGGGTTTTATAGAAGCTTGGATATATAGAAGGTATTATGGGTAAAGTAATCTCCTAAACAATTTTTTGAAATGGTAAAATGATTATAAATTTCAATAGGAGGCATATGTGTAGCTGAGTTAAGTCTATTAGGGTCTATGCAATTAGTCTTTAACAATTCAACAAGTATGTCCTTATCGTTGTCCTTCTTTGGTACTGGGTCTAGACCAAAATGGCACTTGTAGATTTCATATTTGGCCTCCAAATGCTTGAAGTATTCATATGGATGTAAATATCCATAAATAGTTACCTCTGTCCTAGAGTGAGTAAACTTGATACACCGGTGCAAGTTTGAAGGTATTGCATAGATTTCATGTATCCATGGTCTACTTAAAATAAAATTGTATGATAAATCCAAATCTATCACATGGAAAAGTGTGTTTTGGTTTAAAGGCCCAATGATCACTGGAAAACTAATGGTTCCTTGTGATTCCCACTCTTCATTATCATATGCCTTGATAATCTTATACTCTAGTCAAAGGCCAACTATTGTATATCCCATATGTTTGATTAGCTTCAAAGACACAACATTCAAGCCCAATCCATTGTTTAAGAGGATTAATTTTATTTTATACAGCATTATAACAAATTTATTATACAATGGGTTATTATGCAGAGGACCAAGAGATGACATATCATTTTGGTCAAAGGTAAGTTGTTGTCTTGGGGCTAGGTGTCTAACCAAATCTTGGAATTTGTTTTGTGTAAATTCATTAGGCACTTGTGATTGGCTCAAGATTTTAGTAAGGATATTATTTTGGATGGTAGATGTGTGGAACAAATAAAAAATGGAAATTTTTTTGTCCATCTTTTGTAATTATTCTATATCATAAGTTTTCTCCTTAACAATGGTAATTAGATTACTCCTAGTCAACATTGTGGGTTTAATTAACTTATTAGTAGAAGGTTATGGGCCCAAAATGGTTACTTTAGTTGACTAAATTTTTATTTTTAAATATGGATTGTGTAAAGGACCATTTTAACTATAAGAGGATGGAGAGGGGATTAAGATGGTAGTTATTGATTACTAGTGTGCTCGGTTATGGTCATAAGCCAAAGAAGGATTATCAGCATAGGGGACTAAGATGGTAATCCTTGGTTACTATTATGTGTGGCTAAGGTCATAGGTCAAGGAAAGATTAAAAATAGAAGGTAGCTAATAGGAATTAGGAATATGATAAGAAGTGTTAAGTAAAGGTCTTAATTTATTGGTATTTGGTCTAGGGTTAATGGTAATGGTGGATACATAACAACCTATAATACAACATACACCTCTATTGTAGTCATGTGTAATTATTTGGTAGGTCTATTAGTTATTAGGGTCATTATATCCTTGGTTTTGTCTATTTTGGGGTTGGCATTATTTAAATTATTACTATTACTATTTTTGTGGCTATGGCATTCATTTTTATAGTTTTTTTGTTATGATTCTGATTGGTATTGTGTTATTAGGGAAATGGGTCTCATTAGATACCCAAATTCTTATTAGATGTAGAAGCCATATTATCAAGCTAATTTATCCATTTTTTAACATATTCTAAATAATGTGCTTCATTTGCACATAATGGTTTATATAATTCCCATGAACACAATGATATTCATAGAACTCATGCTCTTTTTACCAATATGGATAAGGTATACCCTCAAGAAAGTGCTTTAGAATGAACCAAAAATTCATATTGGCTATATCTAACTTATGAAACACTACCTCAATAGGATCACCAAGGTCACTAAAAACTCTAGGAGTGGGTCATATTCTTCAAGGAGGATTTTTCAATGGTGGTATATAAAGTGCTTGCATGTGTGGAAATGGTTTCAACTATGGAGCTATTTTTGGTTGGGTCATAGATTGCATTGGGTAATAATTTGTAGTTGTAGCATAAGCTAAGCATATAGTTTTTTTACCATTTAGACATGACATGACTTAGTGACTCCATTTCTAGCAACATTATTTTTATAGTTTTATAACTTAGGTTTTTCATATCCATTAGCCTCAGTGGGTGTAGACTCTTATATTTGGAATGGGCTTGGGTTCTAAATTTGGCTTGAATTATGGTATTAGTTATGGTTTTGGTTTTTGTTTAAAGAATACAACTTGATAATCCTTTTATTGATAAGGGCCTTTTCAATCTATATACCTTTCTCAATGACATCCTTAAATGTGTGAGCATACTACAACACTATATGATAAGATATTTCATTGTGAAATTTTTTGGTAAAAAAAAATACCAATTATTTATCTAGTAAATTGTTGGTGAAGTGGCTATCAAGTGCTCTCCACCATTGTAACTCAAAAGTCTCTCACCAACCTTATGATTTGCCTTATTCAAATCAACTACTAAAATCTCATGCTTGAGATTGTAGAAGATATTTATTACAAGGTTATCTAAAATATTATCAAAATTAGACATTGAATTATTTAATAGCTTAAGAATCCACTCCAAATATTGTCTAGCTAAGCTTCAGGGAAATAAAATAAGAAAGTAGATGTCACTATATGCCACTGGTTAGAAAGAGAGAGAAAAAAACTCTTTTAAGTGCTCTCTAGGTTCTACTTTTCCCTTATACTTGTCAAATTTTGGTGTCTCATAACCTGAAGGAAATGGTATTTAGAGCTCCTAAATGTTAAATGGATACAAACACATGTATTCTAATTAGAAAATTTTAGTTTTCTTCCCTTTTTAAATGGATGTAATTGCATCCTTCATTTTCTATAGTTCTTAGGATTAAAAGGTATATCACATAATTAGTTGTGGTTATGGTTGGGTAATCAAAGGTGGATTATCTTGACTAGGGTACAATGGGGGAATAGGGTATTATGTAATATTGATTTGCTAAACCAATTGACTAGGAATATGCATATATGCATTAGGATTAGGTTATTGATATAAGATGCATTATTGATAAACATTTTGGTTAGGGTTTGGAATGTGACTTTGTATTGGAGGGAACTAAGGATATGATGGAATTATATGGCTCTATGGAAGGTACTACACTTTTTGTGTTTGAGTAGGATCTTGTAGTCAATTAGTTAAAACCTAATGTATATACGGTAGTCATTATCGACTAAATCCCTATTATTGGATATGTGGCACATTGAGTCCTTATTATATATGAGGTACACATTGGGTAAAAGGAAAATATTACCTAATAGGTACTTGATGTATGCTGGGACCTCTTTTTTTCATAAACACCTATTATGGATTGTGAATTTTTTTGTGTTTAGCATCTACTTTTTTACCAATAGGATTACATTGTTGACTAGACAACATCTTTGATGAACCCACCATATTTTATGGTGGTATACTGGTTTTTGTCTTTGGTTGTCTAATATTAGTCACCACCTATTGAGGATAGGTAAAATTCACCACTTTTTAAGTTAGAGTTATGGTTTGTGCTTCACTACTTGGCCCCTACTATGTGTTCTAAGAAGATTTTATTTGAGGAGTGGTAGTGACCTGCTATGGTTGGGAACTAAGCATGCTTTCCCCTTGTTGTTATGAACCACACATAGTATTGGTAAGAGGCACCTATTTTTTTAAATTTTTTTTAGGTGCACTCAACCTACCCTGGTTCAAATTATGATACACCTATGTGTTATTCACTACATTTTAGAAATGGTCTTGAGTAGAATCCATAATCATTTTATCAATGACTAGGACTTTGAACATGTCACCAACTGATGTATTTTGGATAAATCGTCCACTTTCAAGTTTGCATGACCTAATGAATCAACTTACATCCATGTTGAAGGAGTTATCTCTATAAGTGGGGTACTTAAAATGGCCATAGCATTAAAATTTTATGTTAAATTAAGATGTGTTTGATATGCTTATTGTATAAATTAATATGTTACAAAATATAAAGACAAAAAGGTAAACTACTCAATCCCAAGTTGTAAATAAGACTCAAGCATAAAGCAATTGTTTTACATTTGAACTTTGAAAGATAAATTTTGAAAGAGATGTTTAAAGACTTGGACTTTTAAATGATAATGACCTAGAGTCAAAGTGGTAGCATAATAACACTATTAGAAAAAAAGAACACAAAATATCCTAGATGCAATTTCAAATAAATGTAAGCATCTTGGAATAAATTGACAACATAATAATGTTTTTTTGAATAGAGATACAAAATGTGGTTTTTAAAAATCTCTAAGGTAGATGTTTGGAATGATTTTGGTAACATGATTTTTTTTGACTCAAAATGGTTTAAATAACATATGTTTTTTTCTAAAATGTTTTGACTTGTTTTAACTTTGGTACACAAATTATTTTAGTCCAAAAAATACATGCTAGTAAAATAAATAAAAAAGGCACCTATGTGCATAACCTACCCTAAAACTTATAAGGTGTGCATATCTTATGCCACAGTTTCAACTGATATACCAATGCTTAAAAGGAATTAAGTTTTAATACAAAAATTAAAGATTGTATGTAGGTAGAGTTTTTAAGTCCCCTCTATCTCTCAAGCATTGGTACATGGAGTGAGCTTAGAGTGCCAAAGCAACTCAACATTTGGCTAAATATTCCATGACAAAGTGGGGTTTAATAAAATATACAATTTTAGAAATGATATGAATGGTACCAAGTGTGGATAATAAAATGTTATATCATGTCAATTAGATTCAAACTCACTTGATTGTTATGCAAAGGTCTAGTCCTTTTCACAATTACTTCAATTGTATACAACTCAATGAAGTTCAATGTCTAACATGAACTAATTTGGGTTTTCATTAGAATTATTAGGTTTACCACTAAAAAATTATTCAATTCTAGTATCATGTTCCCAATTTATATACCTCACCATGGAGTGGGGTTATAATAATGCTAAGAGATGAAACCCCAGGTCAACGCTCCCCTAAATAACTTGTGAGAAAGCTATGAACTCACACCCAAAATTCAATGTAGAAAAGGAAATAAAATAAAATTGGAAGAAATTTAAGGTCATTTATGGGTCACCCAAGTACCAAGGCAAATTTTCTTCCTTTCTAGACTTAACCAAACAAAGCAATAAACAAGGTGCTTTTGATCACCTAAGTTTCCTAAAGGGGACGAGGGGAACATACATGTAGAATTTATTTTGCCAAAAATAAACTAATCTAATAAATGGAAACTAATTACCTTTTCAAGAATGAAAAAACAAAAAACATAAGATCTTAAGAGCACTAATATAAGGTTATTATTATTTTTAGATCACTAAACAAGATGTGAATTGAAATTTGGACACTTGACTTTATTTTTTGCACTTATAACTTTGAAAATCATAAAGGAAAATTTCTAAGTAAAATTTAAGCACCAAAAACAAGTGTGAATGAAATTTTAAAGTGTTTGAAATCCTCTCCCTTTGACTGAGTTTCTTATAAGTAATTATCAAGTGACAGTAGTTAGTTGAAAGTAGGAGTTAATGGATGGTGGCAAGAAGGTAGATAATGGTAAGATGGTATCGAGCAACATTAAGATATTATTAATTAACATTAGGGTAATAAGTGATGGTATGGTAGTTAACGATGATAAGATGACATTTGGTGATAGAAATATGATATTGGTCAATGACAGAAGAGTGATTTCAATGACAGGATGGTGTTGGGCAATAGTAGGATGTTATGAATCAATGATATAAGATTTGATGATGGAGTGGTAATTTTAGGTAACATAAGGATGTTTTTGACATATGGTAGAAGAGTTAGTGATGTAAGGATGGTTTTGGGAAATATAAAGATGATGCCAATTGATAGTATAAGATTCAATGATAGCATGATAGTATCAGGTGATAGTATGATGGTGTCAGGGGATTAAAAAAGAGTTAATGATGATGTAACAATGTTGAGCAATAATAGGATGTTATCAGTTGATGGTAATGGAGTTAGTTTATGGGAATGTTATCTATCAATGGTGATAGAGTTAATATATGGGGATATTATACGTTGATAGTGATATATTCATCTATGGGTATGATATATGTAAATGATGATGGAGTTGGGAGATGACACAAGATATCAGTTAACAAAAAATCTATCAGGTTTTTCTATAAATAGATGAACAATCTAGCAGTGTAGTCAAACTATCGAGTGGTAAAATTGAATGGTAAATTTTCCCTTTCCTATAAAACACTTTAAACATAAAAAATAAAAAAAACATAGAAAAAATTAAATAAAAATGTGAAAATAAGGTCTTATGTGAGCTATTTCTAGATTTTATGAGTCATAAGTTACTGTTGAAGTGCTTATGGAGTGCATCATCCCACCAGGCATGCTATCTATGTAATAAAAGAATATAAGTGGGGATTAGTCAATTTTTAGTATGATAAAACCACTAAAAACACATATATATCTAATAAATCTAGCCTAACTACTAAAGGATCAAGAGAACAATGCAATTAACAAATAAAAGAAGACAAAACAAGTATTCTTCACCTTCCTTATGAGTAAGAGTTTCAAGTTGTCCTTGGAGTGATGTTCTTAGCCATGTGATAAAAGAGTCTTTAATAATGGTGATCCTTGCATAATTTCTCTTTTTCACCTTGGGTTGGTTTGGCTTTGGTTTAGCTTGGCTTGGCTTGGCATGTGAAGCTTCTCTAATCAATTGGGCATTATAACTTTGGCTTGAGAGCTTGTTGAAAGAGAGTGAGGGATCTCTTATTTATAGGTTCTAAAAGTAACTCTAATTCAAAACTTGTTAGGTTATGTTCAACCATGGTTAGGTTTAGGATGGGTTAATCAATTAATATTTAGGATAGAGATCTCATTTATTAAGCATCAATCTCTATTTCTAAATTTAATGCTTTAATGGAGATATTTTCAATTCCTTGACTTTGAGGATGATAAAATCATTGAAAATTTAATTTTATAGATTAATATTCATTAATTGCACATGTAAATTTCACATATGAATTTAATTATATTTATTTATTTAATTTTTCTTAGGTTTTTTTTCATTTTAGTAATTATTTAAGAGCCCTACTTAATGGGTCCAAAGGCCAATTTATCAATTTGCTAGGTCATAATTTGATTAGATATGAATCCATTAGATTTTATCATTTTGTATAAGATAAAACCCCAAATAGGGATGCCTCTACATAATTTTGGGCACTTTCATCTAATGTGTAGATGAACTTGGACATTTTTTAATAAAAATAAGGTCCCGCATGAGTTGTTTCTAGATTTTAAGAGTCCCAAGTTACTCCTAAAGTGCTTGTGGGATGCATATTCCCACTAGGCATGGCATTATGTAATAAATTAATTTAAGATATGGTTATTCAAATTTTATTATGATAAAACCATTAAAAATATGTATAGATATAATACCTCCATCTTAGCTACTCAAGGACCAAGAGAACAATGTAAGTAACCAACAAAACAAGAAAAAAAAAGTATTCTTCACCTTCCTTATGAGAAAGAGTTACAAGTTGGCCTTAGAATGATGTGTTTATTCACATGTTAAAATATTTTTTAGAAATTGTTCTCATTGCATAATTTTTACTTATCACCTTGTCTTGGCTTGGCTTTGGATTTGCATGGGAAGCTTCTCCAATCAATTAGGCATTATAAATTTGGCTTGAGAGATTGTTGAAAGAGAATGAGGATATCTTATTTATATGTTCCAAAAATAAACCAAATTCATGTGTGGTTAGGTAATATTCAATCATGGTTAGGTTTAGGAGGGTTAAAATAATTAATATTTGGGATAGATATGCCATTTATTAACCATGGATCTCCATTTATGAATTTAATGTTTTAATGGAGATATTTTTAGCTCCTTGAATTGAGGATGTTGACATCATCATGACCTAATTTTTATTGAAATTTAATTTTTTTTAAATTGATACACTAATTACACATGTAAATTTCACCTAAGGATTTAATTGGATTTACATAATTAATTATACTTAGGTTTTTTTGTATTTTAAGAATTATTTAAGTGTCATGCTTAGTATTTACAAAGGTGAATTTATCAATTTGCTTGGTCACAATTTTAGTGGAGATGATTATGTGAGAGATTATCATTACATACAAGATATTACTTTAAATAGGGATGCCTCAACGTGATTATGGGCATCAATGTTTGATGTGTAGATTAATTTGGAATTTTAGTGATTTTTAGGCTTAATTTGCATTGTTTGCTAGAAACCAAACTAAAGTCCAGTTAGGTTGAGAACGTAGACAAAACAAGGTGTCTACAATAAGTGATCTAGAAGCTACCATTGCCCCATGGTTTTTCCTTATACATTTCATGTTTTCTACATAATCTCTAGTAATGTGTTATTATTTGTCTACTCTTTTTTATCTTATTTTTATTATTCATTTTTTTCTTGCATAGTTTAGATATTATTTCCTAACATCTAGTATTAGAGACAGTCTCTTTAAAACCCATGTGTCTTTGATTGTTTTATATTATAATGGAGCTTTGTGCAAGTAGGAGATACTACAGTGATAGTAAGAGTAACCAAGTTTGAGATAGAAAATTTTGATGGTAGGAATTTCTCCCTCTAGAAGATGAAGGTGGAGGATCTCTTGGTGTAGAATTACCAATATTTAACTTTGAAGTGTTTTTTAATCAAACTTAGTAACATGATAAATGAAGAGTGGATCAAGATTGATAGGAAGGTATTTTCTAAAATTTAGCTTTGTCTTGTAGATTTTATTCTCTTTAATATTGCTAAGGAGAAGACTGTAGGAGAGTTATGGGAGAAGCTTAATAATGTTTACTAGAAAAAATCATAAACCAATTTTTTTCCCTAAAGAATCAATTATATAGTTTGAGGATGAAGGAAAGTTCATATATTATTGATCATCTAAATGAGTTCAACATTCTTATCAGTAAGCTAGTATCCATTAGTATGAAGATGGAAGATGTTAATAAAGTAATCAACTTATTATGTTCGCTCCATAATACTTTGGATCATTTAGTGATGACCATCATTAATTCATCATCTGTTGCTTTAAGGCCTGATGTTTTGGTAGTAGCTTTTATTAGAGAGGCGATGAGAATAAAGTATTTTGGTGCATCCTCTAGTAATGAATCCTTAGATGTGATAAGTCATTAAAATGAGAGGATAAAACAAGGTAGATCACCATCCAGATCAAATTTAAGAGGATCTAAGACGAAAATGAAGTGCTAGAAGGAAAACTAGGACACTCAAAGAAGGATTCTTGGTAATTGAAGAAAGAATAAAAGGATGGAAATTAGAATCCAACTTTATCTTATTCCATCATAATAAATTCAAAGGAAGTGACAACACATGAAATTTTTTCCTTCAATAACCACAAAACTCCTTGTATACATAAAATATTTTTAAACTTTATCAATTATTGATGATTTCTCTCTTGTAGGAATCCATCATGTCTAGATCTAAGTGTACACATTAAAGGGTGCACCAAGAAATGGGTGGGAATGCCATTGGTTATTTGAAATATTAATATTCCCTATACCACCACTTAAAACAAACATAATACCCTCATATATGTTTCCCTAAGCTTTGACACCTCCCTTACATGCTCCTTCAAGTAATTCACTGCCTCAAATAACCCCTACCTAAGCCAAACCTTTTTTATCCATCCTCCAAACATAGTCAAATGGGTCAACCCTATTTTAGGAATTGAGAATGTTATGGGACTAAGTTAGCCTAGTTAGCTTGGTCTGGGACCTAATTCCTTTAGTTCATAAACTACTAGGTTGACTAGGTTGATTAAGTCAGCTACAACTTTAAAAGGATTTAGGGTCAAATCCATTTATATATATACACTATTTACCCCATTTTCAATGATATATGGATGAAAATAATTAATTTTTCATATTTATCTACTTATCCATCATTCTACTTGAGGATTCATTACTTAGGGTTTCATACTTCCTTTGAAGAGAATAATCTTATCTTGTGGGAAAAATATTTTAGATGCATAGGAGAAGTCTTGTAGCCTAGATTTGACTTATCTTTGTTATCCTTATGAACCAAAAAAACATATTGAAAAGAGCCATTTTCCAAGGGAGATATTGAGGCTCGATGGGTTCATCTTCAAGGTAAGTAGACCTAACTCCTACTCATCTTTTATTAGTAGATAGATTTGCATATATTGGTTTATGAATGCATATATCTCTCCATGCTTAAGATTACCTCTACATTAACTTGAGGAGAGTTATTATTTACATGTTTATTATCCCCCATTTGTTCCATAATATTTTTTGAGTACTAGATTAGATTTTACTTTACTTTTTTAGAAACCATAGGACCTAACTAGGGTTACTATGTGTTATTGATCGACTAGAGGCTTTAGAACCCTCTCTAGTGATATTTTGTGGTAAGATACCCCTTAATTATGTATATTGGATCCATATTGGTCATGAAATATATTTTATAAATGTAATAATAAGTAGAAGGTATAGTCTGATTTATCTTCTCAAAGTTAGGATTGGTCTATATATCAGCTTCACTTTCCCTTATATACATTTGGGTGAACTCAATAAAACTAACAATTGAAATTTTTATTTCACACTTTAACTTTTTATAATTTATTTTTTATTTTATTTTTACATAATTGGATCAAATATATCAACTTATTATAACATTATGTGCATAGTTTTAACACATGGTCAATTTGATCAACTCTATTTGGCTTTGTGTAGGTCATGTTTAACTATAGGTAATTGGATCGATCTAATCAACTTAGTTAAATTATTCACATACAAGTTTTCAAACTTAGTCAACCCAATAAACTCATTTATCAAGTTAAAAATATTCTTTTAGATGACATAGTATTAAAAACATCAAATTTAGCATCATTACAATCATCAAGTTTATTCTCACCAACTTAGTCATTTATTTCCTTTATTTTAGTCCTATTTTTCACAATTTTCAATTTATAAAAATGTAACCCTATATTGAACTCATTTAACTAGATAAAATTATTTTTACAGTTGCTTCTTTCCCAAGAGACTAAGTTAAATCGATTGACTATATTTCTTTGGCCTTTGTTTCAATAGATAGAATTGACTTAGTCGATTCTATTATGTACTATTTGTATACTTGATACACTAAATCGGCCATATACTCTTCAAGTAAAAATAATTAACTCGCATTGATAGTAATTAATTCATCTTTCATTTTGTTGCTTTATTTCTTATAATAACACACATATACTAAATAGGAAGTTTTAATTTATCAATTTAGTCACACTAATGTTTCTTTTACTCACATACTTACAAACCAAAAAATATAAAAAGGCATTAAATAATTCTATCCAAGGTCTACCTACTTGGATTTCATCACCAAATGGAAATATGAATTTATTATCTATTCATGTATAAATATGTGGTTGATGTATGTACTGGCAATGAACCTGACACCCTTATCACTACAAGATTGTGAAGTGAGGGGGTAGGCACCAATACCAAGCCAATACCATCACTAATACAAATCCATTTGAGCATTAATAACCTAAAACCATCTTTATCTTAACTTTCTAGTTCCTTTTTAAATCCAAACACCCTATCACATTTATTTCTAAAGTTATAATTTAAATTAATCAAGGATGACCACATAGATTAACATTTGTATTTCTTGTTTCTCACTCCTTATCAATTATATGTTGTATTGCAAAAAAATTATTGTGTAATGTTGGTACAAGGTTTGTGTTGTGTGTCGTAGATAGATAGATTGGGTCAACCTAGTTGTTATTGTGCTTATTTCAATTTATATACTAATTAACACTAGATCATCTAGAGTCATAACTATTAAAACCTATCTTTACCCTCAAAACACATTCAACCTACTCGATTGTGTCTCCTAAAATTTTCATTTCCACAAATCACAATTGTTTTATTCAACCCAATCTCTCACAAGATGGTATTTTTACTGTTGGAAATATTGTCATTGATGTCAAAGGTCTAGCATTATTGGTGATAAAGGCCCCATTGCATTTAATGTTATAATAATTATATCTTGGCTAATGTGAGTTAATATTTATTTAATATTAACAAATATATTTTTGCTTGCATATGAGACGAAATAAGAGTCCATGGAGAAGTAAAAGAGCCACGGGGTAAAGACAAAAGAAGGATTGGATGCATTTTCCCATGAAGAGTCATTTTGGGGAATTCCAAGAGTCAACAAGTGAAGACAAAAGAAGGACACAATTTCTCATGAAAGGACACTTTGAGGAAAAATGAAAAGTCACGAAGATAAGGACAAAAGAGGGAAGGACGTTTTTGATCATGAAGGGTCACCACATGACTTTTCAAAGGCAAGGATATGAAGGGTCATACAAGTTTGACACCATTTTCCATGAGGATTGAAGGGTCACAAAGGGGGAAGGCCAAAGGTCATTTGGAAAGCTATAAATAAAGGCTTGAGAAGCCATTTGTAATGAGGGACATAGAGGTTGATTTGATATTGTAATATCTAGCTTAGAAGAGTAATTGTGAGAGATGAATATGATTTGTACTTGTTATATCTATCTTAGAAGAGCAAAGGTGAGAGAGAGGAAAGAGATGTTGTATTAAAATATCATTTTTTAAGATAGAAACATTGAGAGATAGGTGTGTGGTATGCACAAAGGGGTTGGTGCTCATGAATTGTTGCTAGGTTGGTGCTCGACAAAGGGGTTGGTGTTCCTATGGATTGGTGCTCATGAATAGTTGCTAGGTTGGTGCTCAAGAAAGGGGTTGGTGCTCTTGTGGGTTGGTGTTCATGAATTGTTGCTAGGTTGGTGTTCATAAAAGGGGTTGGTGCTCCTGTGGGTTGGTGCTCATGAATACTTGTTGGGTTGGTGCTCAGCAAATGGGTTGGTGCTCATGAATAGTTGTTGGGTTGGTGCTCAACAAAGGGGTTGGTGCTCTTACAAGTTGGTGCTTGTGAATATTGTTTGGGTTAGTGCTCATTCATATACTTGAGATTGTTCTCTATGGTTTGTCCCACATTGGTTTTCCATGTTATATCTGGGGTCTCTCTCTATCTTGTGTGGTGTTTATTGTTTGAGTTTTATTGCATATCTTGAATGTTTGATTAAGTGGAATTTGATTAAGGGAAAGTTTTATAAGATATATGATATACTGATTCACCCCCCTCTCAATATATCTCATTATTAATAATTGGTATCAGAGCAGGTTCCTTTTTTGAAAAGTTTTATAGCTTGAAGGTAGATCAGGAAAGCATGATGGCTGGGTCACAGGAAGGATTTTCTACAAATAAGGCACATTTGTTTGATGGGATGAATTATGATTTTTGGAGCATGAGAATGTAGGTTTATTTTATGGCCCTTGGATTTGATATATGGAAAGCAGTGGTGGAGGAATATGAAGAGCCACAGACATCTATAATTACTCTAGTAGAAAAGAAGGCAAGTGAATGTAATGCTAAAGCTTTAAATGCTATTTTATGTGGTTTATGTGAATCTAAATTTGTTAAAGTTATGAAATTTAAATCTACTCATGAAACTTGGGTAAAACTTGATAATATTTACAAAGGTGACGGAAAGGTTCACCAAGCTAAGCTTTAGACTTTTAGAAGGTAGTTTGAAAGTTTGAAGATGGAAGAAGAAGAAGATATAACAAGTTATCTTTTATGATTTAATAAAATAATAAATCAAATTCAAGGTCTTGGAGAAATGTTGGATGAGTCAATAGTGGTGCAAAAGGTTTTGAAATCTCTACCAATGAGATATAATTCAAAGGTTTCAGCAATCGAGGAGATGAAAAATTTAGGCAAGCTAAAGATGGATGAGCTTCATGGTATTCTCACAGCATATGAGATGTGAATAGAACAAGATAAACCCTCAAAGAGAGAAGTGGATTTAAATAAATCAAAGAAAGAGAAAGGTAAGATTCAAGAATCAAGTGATAGTTCTAGTGATGATGAAGATGACAATGGAGCACTTTTCATTCACAAGCCGAAAAGAGGAACAAGTAAATATCAAGGAAAATTAGCTTTTAAATGTTTTAATTATGGAAATATTGGACATTTTTTAGCTAGATGCCCAAATAAGGGTAATGATGATGAAGAAGAAAAGCCTACATGCAAGAATAATTTCAAAGACAAATCCAAGAAGGGAACTGTGAAGAAGAGCCTGTATTCTAAGGATCGTAGCTTAGTCAAAGATAGTGGAGTCAACGATTCATAAGAAGAGATTCTATTCATGGCCATACATGAAGATGATCAAGAAGAAGAAGAGGAGGAAGTTGAAGTGAATATGGAAGGAGAGCTCATTTGTGCCTTAGAAGAGTTATAAGTTGTTTAGAAGAAGAATCGAAGATTAAAGCATCAGATTGAGAAAAATGAACAAGAGTCAAAAGAAATGATTGAAGATCTACAAGCACACTTTGAAGAAGCCAAGAAGAATGAAGAAGATCCCACAGCATAGTTGGAAATAGCAAGAAAATAATGTCAAAGGTATGTTATTGAAATTGCCTCTTTAAAAGAAGATATTGAGAAAGCAGTCAATGATAAAGTAGTTAGTGATTCAAAATTTGAGGATAGCACTAACATGTTGAATAAGATATTGGAAGTTTAAAAAGGAAATTTAGATAAGACAGGGATCAATTTTGAAAATAAAAAGAGCTATGCTAAAGCTCTTATGAAAGAGGAAACAAAAAGGGGAAAAGTGAAAAATATAGAGGACATTTCAAATAGAGAAGGCTGGAGAGAACAAAGCTACAAAAGACAATCAGGTCAGAGGATATACAGATAGGTCTTATTTTTATGGCTATTATTTTTATTGTAATGGATATGGTCACAAGAAATTAGAATGTAGAAAAAGAGATAATAATTTTAGAAATAAGGAGAAGGAAAGTCAAGTAGAGTCAAGCAGAAGCCACAACTCTTTTGCTCCTTTATCAAGCTTTGATGAAGAGACCATAGTATGATAAAAGTGCAACAACTTCAGACACATAGCTTGGTATTGTAGAAGTGTGTTTAAGTTAGTCAAGAAGGATCAGAGTTTCAAAGCTCCATTCATCAAGAAGAAGGTTTAGACATGTTCATGGTAGAAGAAACAACCTAAAGATTCTATGATGGTTCAGATAGCCCTGCATGTAAGAGGTAAAGATCAGCCATGGTTAATTTATAGTGGATGTTCAAGGCATATGATAGGAGATAAAAGTAAGTTCATTACTCTAAAGAATATCAATGGTGGTAAAGTGAGATTCAAAGATAAAACCACTACTAGGATAGCTGGGAAAGGTACTTTGAGTTTGGATTATGGTAGAACTAAGACTAAGAATGTTTTATATGTAAAAGGTCTTAAGCATAATTTATTAAGTGTTAGTAAAATATGTGATCAAGGATACACATTAAAGTTTCATGTTGAAGGTTGTGAGATTAGAAGAAAAGATTCAAATGAGTTGATTGCAGATGCTCAAAGGATAGGGAACAATGTGTATGTATTGTCAGATATCTTCTCAAAGGCATAATCAAAGGACACATTCAAAGATCTATGAGAGGAGTTGGGATTAATTTCTATTACTTCCTACCATTGATGTTCAGCATCAGTTGAGGGGGAGCTAAGTGTTAGCTCCATGTAGGCCCTTTGCCATTGATGTCAAAGGGGGAGAATAATAGGTATAGGTACAGGTGTAAAAATAGGTACAGGGAATATATACAAGTTGCTACAATAAGGGGGAGTTACTGTATGTTTTCAGATGACAGTATGTGCAGGTGATAGGATGTGGCAATTTCAAGATTTAGGTTGCCATCAATGACAAAGGGGGAGATTGTTAGAAATATTGTCATTGATGTCAAAGGTCTAGCATTATTAGTGATAAAGGCCCCATTGCATTTAATGTTTTTTGTAATAGTTATATCTTGGCTAATGTGAGTTAATAATTATTTAATATTAATGAATATATTTTTGGTTGCATATGAGACAAAAGAAGGGCCCATGGAGAAGTTAAAGAGCCACGAGGTAAAGACAAAAGAAGGATGGGATGAATTTTCCCATGAAGAGTCATCTTAGGGAATTCCAAGAGTCACCAAGTGAAGACAAAAGAGGAAGGGTGCAATTTCTCATGCAGTGACACTTTGAGGAATATGAAAAGTCGCCAAGATAAGGACAAAAGAGGGAAGGACATTTTTGATCATGAAGGGTCACCAAATGACTTTTCAAAGGCAAGGATATGAAGGGTCATATAAGTTTGGCACCATTTTCCATGAGGATTGAAGGGTCACAAAGGGGGAAGGCCAAAGGTCATTTGGAAAGCTATAAATAAAGGCTTGAGAAGCCATTTGTAATGAGGGAGATAGAGGTTGATTTGATATTTTAATATCTAGCTTAGAAGAGCAATTGTGAGAGATGAATATGATTTGTATTTGTTATATCTAGCTTGGAAGAGCAAAGGTGAAAGAGAGGAAAGATAAGTTGTATTGAACTATCATTTGTTGAGATAGAAACATTGAGAGATAGGTGTGTGGTATGCACAAAGGGGTTGGTGCTCCTATGGGTTAGTGCTCATGAATTATTGCTAGGTTGGTGCTCAGCAAAGGGGTTAGTGCTCTTGTGGGTTGGTGATCATAAATTGTTGTTGGGTTTGTTCTCAGCAAAGGGTTTGGTGCTCTTATGGGTTGGTGCTCATGAATTTTTGTTGGGTTGGTGCTCGACAAAGGGGTTGGTGCTCATGAATAGTTGTTGGGTTGGTGCTCGATAAAGGGGTTGGTGCTCCTATGGGTTGGTGCTCATGAATTGTTGTTGGGTTGGTTCTCAGCAAAGGGGTTGGTGTTCCTGTGGGTTGGTGCTCGTGAATAGTTGATGGGTTGGTGCTCAGCAAAGGGGTTGGTGCTCAGTAAAGGGGTTGGTGCTCCTGTGGGTTGGTGCTCATGAATAGTTGTTGGGTTGGTGCTCAGCAAAGGGGTTAGTGCTCCTACAAGTTGGTGATTGTGAATATTGTTTGGGTTGGTGTTCATCCATATACTTGAGATTTTTCTCTATGGTTTTTCCCACATTGGGTTTCCACATTATATTTGGTGTCTCTCTCTATCTTGTGTGGTTTTTATTTTTAGAGTTTTATTTCATATCTTGAATGTTTGATTAAGTGGAATTTGATCAAGGGAAAGTTTTATAAGATATATGATATAATGATTCACCCCCCCCTCTCAGTATATCATGTGCTTAACATTTACCCTCTTATAGGCATAACCATCTTATTCGACCTAGTCTCATATAGACACCTATTTTGATTACCTTCAACACATAATCAAAATATCTAATTATGTGTCTCATATAATTTCTTAGTTGAACCATCTATAGAGCGTAGTAGACCTATTTGACTTTGTCTCTTGCATCCTATCCTACTTATCATTTTATAGAATAATGTTGACAAGATCGACCTAGTATCATAACATTTTATCCTTATTTCTAACAATTATTATCTTCCCTCCCTTGTCATGAATTTATTGTCTGATAATAATAAAAAAATAGATCAAACAAACATGATAAGTTTCACTAATCTTAATAGGTTTCCTAAAACATACCTTGTGGTACCTACCATGGTTCAAAACAATGTCCATGTTACCACCCCATGCTACAAATTGTGGTACTCCCCCTTATTCTTCCATGACACTTAACCCCTGGTTTCTGCTATAATATGAGTGCGACCTTCATCACATGGCTAAAATGATATTTTTCATCAAATAAAGTCCTCAACATAAAAGAAAGGATCCTACAGTAATCTATAACCTCATGATAGGACCTCATATAAGATAATCCCATTCACATTCACCTATATTTTCCCCAAGATTTTGGGCAAATCATTTATTTTCATCTATACATTTTACCTCTATTATTTATCCTTTTCACACTATGACATCATCCTATATGCATTATTTTATCTCCATGCCATGTATTTACACAAATATGGTAGGTTCAAACTTCAATGGGTCTCTTTAAAATACACACATGCTTACCCATGCTACTAGTGCATCACATACTACTAATATTTCTTATGCCACTAGTGCATCTCATGCTACTAATGCTTCTTATGCCACTAGTGCATATCATGATACTAATGCTTATCATACCACTAGTGTGTCACATGCTCCTACCTCATCCCATACTCATAGTGCATCTCAAGCTCTTAATAACTCACATAACACTAATGCATCAAATAGTGCTTCTACTATCCAAAACACTATTCAAACTAATCAACTTTTATTACAAATGCTTAATAAATTCATACATTTAAAACTAATAATTTAAATCAAATGATTTAAATACAAAAATCACCTAATACATCTCCAAAACCAACCCCACCATGCTCAATGGGAAGTGAAAAATACTAATTCCCACCACCCCCTCAGGGATTCACATGGTAACCTCATACCTCAACCCCTAATTATCAATAAAACTATCAAACATTTATAAAATGAAATACTTGTAAATAGAATTTCTAACATTGACATAGTATGTATCACTTCCACTATCACCTATAATGGATCTATGGATCCCAACCTACATTTAAAAACATTTAAAAACCTTTACAAAGATTATGTTAATATTAATACTTTCACTTCCACTAAACTCTTACCTAAAATGCTTTTTGGAGATGTTTTAGATTATTACAATCAATTACAAACCCACTCCATTAATATCTTAAAAGATGGTCAATTCTTTGGTTCAATAATTCTAAACTAGTGATCTTATTCAAACTATTTTAGCTCATTTCATCAATTGTAAAAAATTATAAATTGAAATGGCACAATTTTTTATCAAATTATATAAATCTTTATCTAAATAAATTTTAGCATAATATGGTAGATGAAAATATCTTCCACACATTTACTAACACTCTTCACCCTAAACTACAATATCACATCAGGACTCTTTCTCAAAAACTTTGGAAGAGGTTCTTGACTAAGTCAAACACTACTATTTATTAATACATCAATTCGAACCTCCCCAACCTACAATGGGAACTTGCATGCTTATAAAAAATAAAAAATTCCATGTAACTAATGATGGTGTTACAAATACTTATGACACCATACACACCATCTAGACATTGCTCCAAATAATACCATGGAGCATATTCCTCCACCTAACACCAATTCTCAACATAATTCCATATTTTTCTAAATCATTTGTACCAATGTGTACAAACCTCTATCATTAGCATAAATTTAAAAATATCTTCCAAGACCCTTACCATGTGATATTGACACCACTAATCTTATGAAAACATGGTATGATCCAAATAAATTTTGTTGGTTTCATACAAGTTGGGGCCACTCTCATGAAAATTGTAGACAATTAAGAAATATTTCTATGGACTTTTTCCTTGGTCCCAAACTTGACCATGAATCCATTATATGCAAATTCCAACAAGCTTATCAAATAAAACTTAAATTTCATGTAAATAAAATTAAAAACCAAATTTTAAACTAAGCTAATAATCATTTAGCTATATACAAGGATACCCTTCCTAAGCACCAAGACAACATTGATCAACCCACCCCTATTACCAATAACATTGAAAGTTTATAGACCTTAACACCAATGATGAAAAAAATGGTTAACATTACTAATATGAGGCAATTATTTTATTATATCAATTCAACCCTAACACATAACCATAACACCTCTTCAACATTTTAAATTATTCAAGATACTTCCCTATCCTATCTCATAGAATCAGGTCATGTGGAACCAACACACATATAAACAACACTCCCAACAACAAAAATTGACCATACCTATCATACCATTGATATAAATTATCCTCTTTTCCTAGCTTCCATACCTCAAAAAAACATCCCTCAAACTTGAAACAATATTTCTTCTACTCAACCACAAATATAGCTCAACAAACATCCACATCACCTAAGATCAATCAACCTATTTTAAACCAACATAAACCAATAATACCTTATGAACATAAGTTTAATTTCACATCCAGCCCAACTTAAATGGATATATTACAACACTACATGCCCTTATCCAATAATTCTCTCATAGGATATGATGAATTGGATCCTATCATGAAACTTTCCCATCTCCCATATCAAATTCCTTTATTAGAGATTGTGCAAACTTCACCATTCCATCATAATTTCCTAATGTAATTATTATTTTAAATTAACATTACTTGTCCTCCACTTATAGTGAAAGAAGATACATTATTTTTATTTTAAGATAGCATTATTTAATAATGTTAAGAGATGTCCATCCATGTTGATGAAATGGTGGACACTTATATCTCACTTAAGTTTCCTATATCATCTATGTTTCTTGATGAGGTATTGCTTCATGTAGATGACCTTTACCTATTTATTATCATTAAAATAGGTGAAATAAAAGTGAAATATGCTTTAAATGATGAAGTCTCAAGCATATGTGTTTCCTCCCTTGACTTGATTAAAATAATTAGATACTCTGAATGTAACCTTAAATCCACATGTAATACATGCCAAGGCTATGATAGAATATAAATGCATACTTTAGGTTGTGTTTAGATTTCCATAAATATTCATCCCATCACCATTCATGTGAAAGTAATGATTTTTAACTTTTCACTTTCTTGCAATATCTTACTTGTTCAACCTTGGACATATCACATGAGAGCAATTACTTTGTCATCCTTCCAATGTGTCAAACTCCCTTACAAAGGTGACATATAAAAGATTCAAGGGGACATGAATCCTTTTAATTTTTATTAATTCTAAGCATGATATTTTTGTAAAATATCCACCCTTAAACCCTTACCTAACACTTCATTTTGATAATCCTATGCTTTAATTATCCTGTCAATTTTACCAGAGGTTATAATGGTCATCCAAAATTAATCATAAATATTCATTTTAACCTCTTATACTAAGAAGATGATGAAATAGATGAGTTACTATTAAATATTAAACCTTTTGATCTCTCCCTTAACATCATCACTCATATTCCTCCTTCTCTTCAACCTTGATCTCGTCAACAACCTTTTGATAAAATATCAATTACTTTAACCAAAACTAAACATTATATTCACAATGATTCCTCAATCGATAACATAGTTCACACATGTAATATATAATTACATAAACCATATTACGATGATAGTTATTCTTTTGATGTCCTATTTTTAGCTAGATTTGTAAAACTAAAAATTTTGAGCTTCTTAAATATTTTTTTTCTTTATCAAAATCTTTCAATTATTTTTCTATTCTTCCTTCTCTTATTATACTTGATGTTATTTTTTATACTACTATTCACAAGTTAGTAATGGATCACACATGTATTACACCTCTAATCACCACATAACCTCTCAAGAGTTTGTTTCTAGACTTTCCCATGATAGGACTTTACCACTTTTATAGATATCATGATCTTTCCAATTTTCTTCATCCATAGATGTTAGCCACTATTCTTAGACCCATTACATAGTCAGCCATACATACAAATGAGCATAATACATATTCTTCTCCAGCATCTCCCTTACTTGGTGATAGTATTATACCATTACCTAAGAATGATCCCGTAACTAAATAAAGTGAAGATGATCCCTATTGTGATATTCATAGAGTTACTAGTCATTGGACCAAGGATTCTCATCTACATCAATAGTAACATGCTTATTATTATACCATTTCATCTAGAAAACCTACACCATCTACTAATAGATGTATTTTTTGCTTCCATGGTACAAATAACCATTTCTCCACTCACTTAAAAAATCTTAGAAAACACATTGGTACATTACAACCAACCATTACACAGCCCAAAGACAAGACTATCCCACCTCTGAAGCTACTTAAAAAGTGCATCCCTAAATATGGGTAAGTCTATTATATTTGGAATTAGTTTATTACTAATCATATTGATAGGTGTCAAGTTCTTCAACAACATCTCTAAAATTTCCCACAATCTACATCAACACTGGATATTCCTCATACTATAGGTCACCCATGAATGAAGGCTCCTCCTTATTCATCAATTGTACCTGCTCATAGATCTACATATACCATTCATATTGAGTTACCTGTCCTCACATTGAGTATCCCACACATGAGATACCACATGAGCATCACTATTCTTCTACTACACCTACTTTATCTATAGAGATGACACAAAAATAAATTTGTTCACAACTTTCCACAAAGATTGATGAGACTCTAACTAATATCCAAATTCATTTGCATAGTTATATGTCAGATTTTATAGATGAAATTAGTGGTTAGATCTATTGGTATTTATGAACATATCATGGTTTTCTCTCACATTATTTATCATTATATTACATGATTTGGATCAGATTTGTGATATATATATATTAGATTTTTGACTATTTGTCAAACATGATTTCACTTATCTTTTGTGTATGAACCATTATATTATTATTTATGTGTTTCACATAGTTTCATTCTCTTTATCTTTCTCTTATGTCTTATTCTTATCTTTTATGGATTTAAACTTATGGTTATGGTTTCAATTCTTTCACATGGATTCCTTTATTTTCTCGTATATGATTTTTTTCTAATTTTAACTCAAATAAAGATAATTATTATTGTGATTTGGTTATAAAACCATCATTCCCTTAATATTTTATCTTTACCATATGATCAATTAGCAAATGTGAATTCTCATTGTATTACTTATATACACTGATCTACTTGATCTCCATTTTTCCCCTTATTTCTCTTTCACATAATAAGTATACATATAGTTGAAACTTGAGATTATATATTGGCTAGGTAAGCCTAAGTTGTTTAGTCAATCATATCTCTAGTTACTAAGTCTCCTATAACCAAAGTCTAAATCTCATTCATGTGTATCACTTTTATCACTCATGTTGGTTATTCCAAATCATTTAAACAAAAGTCAATGATAGAAAAGGCAAATATAAAATACCAAAGTCTTATCATACCAAAAGATATGAATTCCAAATTTTAGCACATCTCTTATGCCTAATCAAAGCTCAAACTCCATAGTTGGCCTCTTGATATATTTGAGGGCCATTGGGGTGAGGTAGGCTAGTATATTAGGATAGGAAAATATAAATATATATAGTGCTACCTACTTTCTCACACAAGTACCCAATCTTCATAGTAGATTGAATACTCTGCAAGGGGTCTTAAGGAATAGGGAACATGTTGTAGGAAGGTAGGACCATTTTAATTTAGAATTCCACTTATTTTCCTATACATCTTTGTGTTTATTTAGAGTAGGTATCCTTTTTATTTTGATTGTCCCTAACCTCTTAGTGTCTTTCCTTCTCACCTAGTGTTCCTTATGTTTACTAAGGTTTTATTATAAATTCCTATGTCATGATTTTTACGCTCCTTATTTCATTAAAACAATCCCAATATTTTCCCTTAATTAATATTTTTTAAACTAATAATACCCTCATGGTTTACCATTATGAGTTGCATTATAAGACCTTAGATAAGACTAGACATTCCTCACAAAATATTCCCTTATTACCATTCACCTTATTAGTGTTCACCTTATGATTTGTAGTGTAAGACGTTAGATATGACCAAGAATTACTCATAAATTAGTGAATTGAATCCCATTCATTAATTTAAACATTTATATCCACCTCATTGGTTTTCCCTTTATGAGTGTAGTAGAAGACCTTGGATAGGACCATGCATTCGTCACAAAGTATACCAATAAAATTTTATAGTATGACCAAGTCACAATAATATTACATGCTTAAAATTTGAGATAATTTGTTTTAAATTATGAATTAAATGTAATTTACATACTTCCCATCTTAATTTAGTATGTTTTATTCTTAATTCATAAACATTTTCACTTTATCTTCTCATTTTTTGATTTTGTGTATTTTTACAACTATTTTATTAAATTTATCATACTTACCATCTTGATTTAGTATGATTCATTTGATTTATAATTAAATTTTTTAATTTCAATTATTCCCATCTTGATTTGGTATGATTTATTAAATTTATTGTACATTTTTTTTATCTTTTCATACATCTTGATTTAGTATGATATATTAACTTTATTATACATTTTTTTCACCATTAGTTATAACATGCTTTACACTTTATCACAAATTTTTTAATACTTCCCAAATTGATATAGTATGAATTATATTTGTTATAATTTGGTGTAATTTTATTTTTACATGGTTTAAAACTCTCTTTACTTTTACTTCACCATTTTGGTTTACTAAATTTATTCAGCTTTTGTTTATACACATTTCCCACCATGATATAGTGTGTATTACATTTTATGATTATTTATACTTTTAAAAATCATATGATTTTATTTTTAACCACACATGTGTGTCACATAATTATAGAAAATAAAATGTACATCATTCATTTCCCATAGAATATATAACAAAAGTAAACTACATGTGTTAGAAAGGGAATGCATCCATACATCCATCAATAACAGAAGTACAACTTATAGATCAAGCTGTCAATATCAGCATATTTAAAATGAGTTTAATAATACAAGTATAAATACAATGTTTATATCTCTAAGTATGTGCTCCATCTTGTATATTAGGTGGCTAAGCCACACTACCCATAGATGCCTACAACTTACCCCTATAAATAGTATGTTGTAATGAGGTAGTCAAGGATCTCAAACCATCAACCTTCCCTTATAGATTGGCTACCTAGGCCTTTAAATGTCCATGATCTATCATTGTATCCATATGAGAAGCTTGCTCCTGATCTAATGCCTATTTGTATGGGCCCTCTCCATCTCCCACTCATACAGGTAACTATAGGACATCCCCATATGTCTTTAGCCACCTATCTACCTATCTAGCCAATCAAAAATAACTATAATATATTGGGTTAAATGGTACCATAGGGTCCTCCATAGTGGTAGTATCAAGATTCCCTAACAACCCATCTAAAATATATCAATGGGAACCTCAAACAATGGCACCCCATTCGAGCTCCAAAAATAATCTATAAAAAATAAAACCAAATACATATTAGATCTCATATGTATATATCTCAAAAAATTATATATATACTAAGCACATAAACAATGATGCAAATATTGATCTACATTAAAAACTTAAAGCATTCCTTACCAACACTAGTATCATCAGCCATGTTCTCCCTATTAACCTAATCGCTAAGCACCTCCTCTATAGGCTATCTTCATGAAATTACAAAGCATAGAGTCACTACTTATGACCATCATGGTATTATCCTTGTCTATTAATCTATGGACAAGATGTGGCTAGCCTTTGTTTTAGGATCTCCATTTACAACTACCAGTGTATGTGTCATCTCCCTCGAATGGTGCCTCTATGTCTTATGTGATCATGTTGGCCACTATCATCCCTATTATGGATATTTAGTAACCTCACCTTCATCCTCACCCTTTACATCTAATACTATCACATCCTCTATCTCAATGCTAGCCATGCCTTGCCATTATGATTGACACACCCATAATCTCATTCAATGAGGCCTAATGACTAATATATATGTGGTATTCCTACACCCCCTCTATCTCTAGGCTCTCTAGCATGTCATGCTCAATAATTAGGCAATACTAGGGGAGACCTTGGATGTGGTAGGCATAGATATCCAGGTACATGAGCTATAGGATGTGGCTCCACCCACAAGGTATAATGTCCAATAATGTGCACATGTGTCAATATAGTAACCATAATATCACAAGTTATCCAAATAGATGCAATATCAATATAGGGATGCCATATAATCTACCCACATGTAATGGTTTTCAAAGATAAAGCATGGGTAACAACATATATTGCATGATCATGTCACCATATCAACACTTGAAGTAGCCTATCATCCACTGCATGGGGTAACCTAACTAGATAATACATAAGAAACCTCTTATATATCCAAGCACTCAACAAAATCATGGGGCCCATAGTCTTCTACCCTTAGGTTAGCATACCATAAATATCATGCATGAGATATACCCAAATGATAGAACCCAAATCATATAGATCATCCTACTCTAGGATCAACTAACATAAGGCTACCACATACAATAAGACCCTCCCATTTGACTAATGACATAACAAACAAACTATCATAAGTCCTATCATGAGCATCTATATATTTAGAATGGTTAAGATATATACATTGAATATGATCACCCATAATTTAGGTTAAATCCTATCTAATCCAATTTCCTAATGGGTTAGGGTTCAACTCTCCTCCTTAGCTTCCAGTGTATCACAAATCATAGGATTCCTAATAATATGTAGTCTAATCAAATCATGGACATCCTCTAAGGTGATTCCCACCTATATAGTATCCACATCAACCTCCCATCATAAAGTTTTGGTTAGTCACTCCCATGGTCTTAGGAATATGATGACTAGTTCAACACTAAGAGGGATCCTTTACATCTCCATGATACCTCTAAATCCCAAAAAAGATATTCATGTTCAGTCCACATCTGATAGTAATTCTAGTAAATCTAGTAGCCAACATACATCCATCAAGAACCAAAATCTTTATCAGCCTTATCACCCCACTTTACAAATTATGTCAGTGTTTTGATATGTAATGACTACTTTTAGCAAACATAATCAACCTTTTATACTAAATCATCCCTTTCCAATATTTTTTATACTAGATCAGTCTTCTGAAATGTAGTCAACCACATATAATAAATTATATTGGCCCTATACTACATACTACATTAGCTAAAATTTACTACATCAGCCCTATCTACTTTTCTAATTAAGTTAGCCATTTGTTACGTAGTTGGCCACCCCCATCAAACTAAGTCAGCGTTATGATACATAGTCAAACACTTTATTACCTCTTGCCTTTTCCAACTTAGTTAGTTAGGTTAACTTTGTTAAAAAAATTTAAATGACTTTTCAACCATTTACCATAAATACCTTAGGCATTTATTAGTCCAACTCTTTCCTAGACATTCTCATGCTTTGGTCCTAGTTTACATAAAAATTTCCTAGGGTAATTTCAATACCTAAATTTTTCTTAACACCTATTTTTTATACCTAGCTTAATTTCAATAAAAATTACCAATTTTTTTGAAATTATTACTCTACTTACATGTGTTGCATTAGTTGTAGCCGCTAGGCATCCTCCAAGTCATATATGTCATCTCTTCACCATGTTCTCTCTCTAGGCTCAACTAAGTCTCTCAGAGTAGTATTTCCTTAGAATAATAACAATTAAAAATGAATTAATTTTCACCCTACTTATATTTACTATTATAAATTATTTACCTATCAATTATTTATCACCATATTCCATTTTTCTCTCATAACTTTATTTCCACTAGCCTATTTTCCAAACTGAAAGATGTTCTAGAATTTTGATGTCATAGAGAAGTTTTCCACATGTATATTTTTAAAAAAAAATCATTTTTTTATTATTTTTATAGGTTCATCTAATTTTATTCACATTAGAAACCTTTGCATTTTTCTCACTTAATTTCTACTTAACAACATTAAGGTATGTACTCTTCAATTCTATCCTTTCATTTATATTTTTCATTTCTTATTGTAATTTATTTAGCTCATCTTTGTGTGGTGTTGTGTTATTTTCCTAAATCACCATCTTCTCTTACAACTGTGTGACATGTGATGATATTTGAGTGGGGCATATATATATATATATATATATATATATATATATATATATATATATATATATATATGTATGTATATATATATACATATATACATATATATATATACATATATATATATATACATATATATATATATACATATATATACATATATATACATATATATGTATATACATATATGTATATATATACATATATGTGTGTGTATATATATATATATATATAAACTTGATCAGTTGTTGATGCTTTCTCTCTTGCAAGACCCATCAAGTCTCAATCTCTCTAAGTGCATGCCTTAAAAGGTACATCATGAAAGGGCTGAGTAGACTATTTTTGCTTCAAAAGATTATTGTTACGTATACCACCACATAAAACCAACACAAGTCCCTCATATAAATTTCCCTAAACTTTGATACATCCCTTACATGTTATTCCAAGTAATTCACCACCTCAAATATCCCCTACCTAATCCAAACCTATATTTTCTATTCTCTAAACATAATTTAATGGGTTAACCCTATTATAAGAATTGAGCATGTTATGGGACTAAGCTAGTGTAGTTGAGTTAGTCTAGGACCTAACTTCTTTATTTCCTAAACAACTAGGTTGACTAATCTGAGTGTGTTAGTTAAAATTTCTAAAGGATTTAAAGTCAGATCTGGATATATCCTTTACCATATTTTCAATGCAAGATAGGTGTGAATCATTCATTTTTGAATCTTTATTTACTTATAAACAATTTTAATTGAGGAGTCATTACTTAGTGTTTCATACTTCCTTTAAAGAGAAGAATCTTGTATGGTGGGAAAAGTATTTTAGATGCATGGAGAAGCCTTAGTTCATAGAGATGAATTATATTTATTATCCTTATGAACCGCAACAACCTCTTTAAAATCATAATTGTCCAAGTGAAAAATTGAGGCTTGAGGGGTTCATCTTTAAGGTAAGTATTCCTAAATATTAATCCTATTTTACTAGTAGATATATTTATATGTATTATATTATGGATGTATTTATCTCTCTATGCTTAAGATAACCTGTACATTGACTTGAGTAGAGTTATTCTTTTCATGTTTACTTTTATGTTTATTATATCCTATTTGTTTCCCAAGATTTGGTGAGCACTAGATTAGATTTTACATTACTTTTTTAGAAACCATAGGACCTAGCTAAGTTTATTGTATGGTGTTCATAGACTAGAGGCTTCAGAACCCTCTCTAGTGATATTTTTTGGTAAGATACCTCTTAGTTAGGTCTAAAAGATCTATATTTTTCATGACCCTAATTTTCTAAATGTACCAACAAGTGTAAGTGCTAGTTTGATTTATCTTCTTAAAGCTAGGATTGATTTATAGAGCTTCACTTTCCCTTATATACACTCCTTCTAATGCCTGGGTGTTAGACTTAAGTACATCTTTTCACATGTCTCCACATAGAGATTGGTTTGTCTAATATCAATAATATAGTGTAGGGTTATTGTATTTGGGTGATGATCATCCTTTAGACATAATAGGAAGAGGGGATGTAAGGACCATATTAGATGATGGTAGAATCACAATGTTGACATATGTGCATCATGTTCCTAATTTAAATAAGAATCTACTTTCCATCAAGATGATGGATGAGTTAGGGCATTCTTATACCTTTGGGAATGGTAAATTCAAAATTTTTAAAGGATCCCTAGTGGTATCAAAAGGAGAATAATATGGTTCTCTATATCATTTATGTAGAGATTTAGTGATAACTACAATAGTAATAATGTCAGACAATGCTCAAAATGTTGTGATGTTATGGCATCAAAGCCTTAGACAGATGAATGAGAAAGGCTTGAAGATTTCACATGACTAAGGTATGCTTGATAGAATTAAGTCTTTTGACTTAGATTTTTGTGAGCATTGTATCTTTGGTAAACATAAGAGAGTTAATTTTAATGCAAGTGTAGGTAAAAGTTCTCATTTCTTTCAACTTATATCTTCATAAATTTTTTGACCCATCCCTATTTAGTATATAAATGGTAGAATATATTTTATAATTCTTATAGATGATTATTAAAAAAGAGTGTGGGTGTGTTTTTTGAGAAAGGACTTAGAGGCTTTTGAAAAAAATGAATAATTTAAGACATGGGTAGAGAAAAATTTGGGCAAATACATTATATGTCTCAAGTCAGATCATGGAGGAGAGTATTGATCCAAGGAGTTTAATAAATTTTATACATAGGAAATAATTAAGCATCAAAAGGCTATCCCTTATACTCCACAAAAAAATAATATAACTAAGTGGATGAATCAGACTATCATAGAGCATGCAAGAAACATGTTGAGTTCATCTAAGATGGATAATGGATGTTGGGTATAGGCTATTAATATTGTTATTTATCTTATTAATGGGTCACATATTTTTTTTGGATGGAAGGACTCTAGAGGAAGCATGGTATGGTAAATCATGTGACTATTTTGATTTATGTATATTTGGTTGTGAAGCATTTTCCCATGTGCCTAAACAAATAAGGTCCAAGATTGATTTGAAATCAAGAAAATGTATTTTTATGAACTATGAAGATATATTAAAAGGGTAAATATTTTGGGATCATACTGACCACAAGATAATTTTTAGTCAAGATGTTATGTTTAATGAAAAATCCATGCAAATGAAAGAGGTACAACAAACATCTACAATTGTACCTATTAAAGTAGTTAAATAAATAGAAGATGAAAATAAACATGTTGAAGATTCATATTAGCATGTAGATCACCAAGAACAACCATAAATAAGAATATCCATATATATCAATAAGGTTCTATAAAGGTATACTCCTAGTTTTTAGTACTTTTTTGCTTAGTTAATTGATGAGGTGAACCTAGTTCATTTTAGGAAGCTAGAGAGTCTAAGAATGAAAAAAAATGGAGGAAATCCATGGAGGAGTAAATGATATCTCTTTATAAAAATGAAACATTAAAGTTTGTGTATCTCCAACATATTAAAAAGAGTGTTGATAACAAGTGGATGTATAAACTAAAGAATAACAGTGATGGGTTATTGGAGTGGTATAAATCTCACTTGATGGGAAAAGGCTCTGTGTAGAATTAAAGTATTAAATTTAATGAAATATTATCTCTTGCTGTGAAGTTAACTACTATCACAGTGTTACTTGTACTTCTAGAAACTTAAAAACTAGTACTAAAGTAGCTTGATGTGAAAATAAAATTCCTACATGGTGATCTCAAGGAAGAGATTTATATGGATTAACCTACGGGATATGAGTAAATAGGAAAAGAATAATATTTTTTAGATTAAATAAATCTCTATATGGGTTAAAACATGTGCCAAGGATGGGTACATAAAATTTGACACATTTATGAAGATCCAAGATTATAGCAAAAGTGAAGTTGATTAGTATGCATACCATAAGAGGTTTAATGATGGAAGATTTATTATATTATTGTTAGATGTGATGACATGATGGATGTAGGCCCCAACATGAATAAAATCAATGTTTTAAAGGCTCAATTAGCTAAGACTTTTGAGATGAAATATTTAGGAATAATATTAGGTATGAAGATACACAAGGACTAGAAAACAAGGAAGATCTAGTTGTCTCATAAGACATATATTGAAAATATTATGCAATGGTTTAGTATGAAGAATTAAAACCAATTTTAAGTTATCTTCTAAGTAGTGTCTAATGGTATTTTAAATTGCATATAAATATTTTTAACTCATAGAGTTCATAGGAAGGTCAAGCATAGAGAATTATTTAGAACATAATAATATTTTCACTCTCTTTTTCATTCAATAAGATAGTGAAAAATACAAATACAAATATATAGGAAAATTTTTTCCTATCATCATGGAGATATTCTCTCTAACAAATCTCCTAATAATATTAATATCATATTAATGAGTTATTACAACAACTCGTAACCAAAACCAAATATGAAATATATTATTTATAATAATATATTTGATTAACTAATGTATTGATTATATTACATTGTTGAATTTTAACTATATAGTACTTTAGATAATAGTAAATAATTGATCTACCATGCGGTAAATTCATGTAAATACTAAATTTCTAACATTACCCCCTTAGTTATTACATGGTAAAATATATCTTATTCTTTGATTATAGTGTGCCACCTCTGTATGCTCATGATCAACTATTTTATTAAAAGTGGCTTTCATGGATGGATATAACCAACACCCATGAATGAATAAATACCTACACTTTTAATCATCCTACACACTTGTCCTTTGATGGTTTTAACTATATTATACCAATAACCTTACCCAACTAGTTTTATAGGTGTATCAATAACCTTTCACAATTAGTTTTCCAAGTTTACAAAAAACCTTGCACAATTGGTTTTCCAAGATCACCAAAAACCTTATACAATTGGTTTTCCATAGGTTTACCAAAAAACTTACACAATTGATTTTCCATAGGTTTACCAAAAACATTATATTATTGGTTTTCCTAGTTTACCAAAAACCTTCACATCATGATTGCTATAATACATTTTGATCAACATTATACAATGTTTCTAAAAAAGGGGTTACATGGGGAATACTCACAAATGAACAGGAATACTCATTTGCTCTTATTTTCACAACACACTAAAAAAGATGAAAAATTGAAATCTACACAACTAAAAAACACATGCCACTAAAGAAGGAGTGGCCCCATCACTAGTGGCTAATGAGAGGATTGAATGGCCTCCTTCCTCCATTGCCTCAATCCTCCTTCTAGTTGGTTTCTTATTTAGTTAATTTGTAATTGAATCTCAATTTCATGTCATTTTTAATTAAATAACGTCCCCCCACAAGATTAACACTTATATGAAAGTCAGGTTCACTTGAAAATGAATATCTTACAATAAGGGGTATAATTTTGAATTTAAAGACCAAATGATGTAAATGAATTTTTATAAATGATGACACTATTTAATAGCATACAAGACTCATTATATTATTTTAACAAAATAATATTTCATCACTAAAACTAGAACAAGACATAAATTCACCTATATTAATTGACTATAATATTCTTAACCTCAATTTTTATTTTGACAATAGACTCAAATAAATAACTATGATAATGACAACTTTTTTGACTTAAATACTTTGTCAATTGACTACACACCTTTCTAAGACCAAGAATATACTCAAATGTTATATGGATAATTAGAATTCTATAGCTTGAATGGTGACATTTAATCCTTATATTCAAAGCATAATTATCCATAATTACACCAAATAAAAACAACATAATACTTAAATCATGTAAATTATTAATATGGGCCATAAAATTAAGACTAAACCATAGGAATTTATCTATGTGACTCAAAAAAATTAACAATGGATTGAGATTTGATCCTTAGATCAAACTACAATTATCCATAAGTACACCCAAAAAAGTATCAAAATACCTAAATCATGTAAAATATTACTATTATAAGCTCAATTTTCACCCTCAGAGAGGGTTCTTCAGGCCCCTTCCACTTGAGATACACAATGAGAACAACCCCAATATATGGGTATCTTATGATGGGGTTGAACCTTTGGAGAAGGTTGGATTCCTCTTGATGTTCACCTAAAACTAATGCTAAACTAATGCTTCATAGGGAAAAGGGGTAGAAAGAGGATAAGGGATCCTAAGAAATCTAAAAGGGTGATGCAACAAAGTTAAATAAACACTCATATAATCTTGAACATGCATTTGATCAATAAAAGACAACTATGGCTTACTCAATCCCACAATCTCATTAGTTGTATAAATATTTCATAGAAGAGTTTCCAAGTAGAACATTGATCTAGACCTAAAAGTTAGCCTAAAAACATCTTAAAAAATTCAAGAAGAAGGATAACAACCTAGGAATAATCTCCTTCACAATTTCACCAAACATAAGCATATTATGCATTGATTAAAGATAAGAGATAGGCAAAGATTTGATCCCATTACTTCAAAAGGTAATTCTTACAATATTTTTATAGGGTTTAACCATATCAAACTAGCACACTTTTTCAAGAGTCTCGATGAGTATCCTTGTCCTAGAAAAGAAATGCTAAATTCAAAGAGTTGAGAACCCTTTAAATGGGAATGAGACTAGTGATGAGGCTAGGATATGCCCAATAAATGTATAATAAATGACCTCATCTTACTCTCTCTTTTTATTAAGTTTGATTGCATTTTGTAACTTTTATTTTGATCTAAGATGAGTTAGGATGTGATTATCCATCTTTTGTTGATTATGATTCTAACATTTTAAAAGACCTATAAATCCTAACAAGTGTGTTGTAAAATTCTAGTTTTGCAATAAAATAGGTCATCATCAGGCTAAAGAATAAATATGAAGTGGATTACATGTTTTTTGAAAGCATTAGAGTTTTGGAACCTATAGAATTTGTTCTAGAACCATCATAGTTAGTTCTGAAACCTACAGAATCTATTTCAGAACCATCACAGTCAGTTCCAAAACTTCACCATACTATTTCAAGTTGTCATATTTTTGGACTTAGCTCTGGAACTCTATATTTAGATTTGGCACTCCTTCAGATAAGTTCCAAAACTTGTGTGGCTAGATATGGAACTGATGAGGATCTATTCCAAACAGTCAGTGATATGTTAAAGATCAATGATCCCATTAAATCAGGAATAGATTCCCAATTTTTTGAATTGGTAAAATCAAGACATTTATCACACAATTAGACATCTAAACACATCTTGATTCAGCATCTATTCTGGGCACAATTCAGTTCTATCATATCTATGAAATTGTTACAGCCATGAAATTGTTAGTATATTTGTAATATAGAACACTTTTTTCAATGAAATAGCCATTCCTATTTTACAAGCAAATTGAATTTTTTAAAGCCTATTCTAGGTGGAGCAAGGGCCCACTCCTCCAAAGGACCAGGATGTTCATTTTTGTTAGTATTTATATTTATATTAGCAAAAGTAAATAGGTAACTTTGTTAAATTTATAAATTCTTCCAACTCTTTAAAATTAAGATTTGTTGTAGATTTGTTCCTGCATATGTTTTAGATTAAATTTTCACTTTTACAACATATGTTTGTTTCCAGCAATCAATTTCATTCCTATAACGTATGTGTGTTTCCAATAATCAATTTCATTGCTATAACATGTGTTTATTTCCAGTAATCAATTTCATTCCTATAATGTGTGTTTATTTCCAGCAATCAATTTCATTCTTGTAATGTGTGTTTATTTCCAGCAATTAATTTCATTCTTGTAATGTGTGTTTATTTCTAGCAGATTTGCATAGTTTGATTTCAATAAGGTTTTAACCAATAAATCCTTAAAACATTAAAAACCTCCCAAAATAAGAAAAATATACAAATACCCCCATTTAATTACTAAATCATTATGATTCCTCTTGTTGCATATAGCTTTAGACACATCCCTGATTAAATATGACATCAACATAAAGTTGATTAAATGAAGGGGATAACGACACCCAACATTTTTGGTGCCGTTGATGGGGACTACTAGCTAAAATTTTCTAATTAGGTGTCAACAAGAGCAACAATCATTCATTTAGTAATTAAAGAAATTTCCCTAATTTATAAGTAGACCACGAGATTCCAAGGGAAGATTTCTCCCCAAAATTTTTGAACAAGAAATTCCATCATCCTCTATTTTAAGAAAAGATGTTGAACAAGAATTGGAGACACCATTATCTCCTTCAAGACAAGAAGCAAAATTTCCATCTTTAGAATTTTTGGATCAGTCACCAAACCAAGTAAAACTGTAGGAAGGAGGATTATTTCTCAAGATCCATTGAGGGAAAGTTCGGATTCTCAATTAAGTAGTCAACCCCCTACTCCTGACTTTTCACCATCTCCAAAATAGACCACATACCACATTGATTAGGAGAAGGAATTAGAGAATACTAGAGAAATGTAATGAGAAGCTGTAAGAGAACCTTTATCTATCCTATTCATATCAAGGATGATGAAACCACTATGAAAAAAATTTCACCTGCACATTTGCCCACATTTAGAGGAATGTCATCCAAGGATCCTAACCAATTTCTATTTGAGTTTAAAGTACTATGTCAGACTTATGATTACAAGATATATAATCAAAAACTGAAGTTGTTTCCTTCTACCCTGAAGGATGCAGTAATGAGGTGGTTTATGGGATTAACATCTAATTCTATTACTAATTGGGAACAAAAAGAAATTGTCTTCCTATACAAATATCAAGATTATTGTAAAGGAAGAAATTGAAAGAAAGAATTTTTCAAAATCAAATAGGAAGAAGACAAAAATATGGAAGATTATTTGGACAGATTCCTCTTTTTGAGTAAAAGATGTGAATTTGTACTTCAATAAGATTTAAATAAAACAATTTTTCTCAAAGGTCTAGATGATGAATCTAGAGAAACCCTTGATTTAATTGGCAGAGGAAACATTTCTCAATTAAGAATGGATGAAATCATAGAAATTTGTGGAAACTATTCAAGAACAAGGGAGGACCTAAAAGGGGAAAATGGTTAAAAAATTGAATCTAGATATGAACAAATTGATGGATGAATTGGAAAATTTTAAAATAGATTTATCAATTCAATTAACCTCCACCATGGATGGATTGCAAGCTAAAGCAAATGCCCATCTTGAACCATTAGCCATGTATTGTCCTAGATGCAAGAAGAAGCATGTACTAAGAGAATGTCTTTCAGATAAAACAAAAGTGTGTTTTGTCTATGAATCTAAAGAACATGATACTCATGCTTGCTCTCTTCTTCCACTCGTAAAAATTCAGCTCAAACAAACCAACACATCAACCACTATAGAAGAATTAAATTTTGTTCAGAGACAACCTAATCAAGGATAGTTTATGCCAAGACCAACTCCTAATCCCTGGATGATACCATGAGTAGCTCAAACAGTACCACAAAGTTGGGGATAGCCACCTTGGGATCTTGAACCCATATGGCATCCTTAGGATTGGGCAAGTCAAACTTGGAATACTCAAGGATGTCAGCAACCTTGGGCTGGTCAAGGAAATCCTTATACTTAGCCGCAACCTAGATGGAGCACTAGCAATTATGTGCAAGGAAAAGCATATCCAAATTAGAACGAAAAAAACATAATGGGACCTCCAGCACAAAATCCATAGATTGAAAACATAGTCCAAACCCAAATGCCAGCACAACCAGTAGCAAACCCAAGAAAAAAACAAACAACTCCTGTATATGAAACAAAACTAGAAAAATTAGTTGATTTAAATATAATAGATTGTAAAAACATTCAAACTAGATTTGGAAAAATAGTTAGCAATCCACCTATTATAATCACTAAGATGATATAAGAAGCTAAAACCCCTAGCACAGTTACACCTTAGGAAGATGACAAATAAAAAGATAAAAAACCAAAAAAAAGTTCTAGTGAGATTCCATTTCCAGAAAGACTTAAAGAAACCATCAAACTTAAGGAATCTGAATTGGTGCTAGAAATAAGAAGGTTGAATATTGAAATACCATTGTTATGAGAAATTAAGGATATTCCAGAGTTGAAAAAATTAATCAAATTATTATGTTTTAAAAAAATTGGAAGAAATAAATAGTACCCCAAGACTATTCAAGTAGATGGGAAACTTGTTAATTTAAGAGCAAGGAAACTCTTACTACCTAAATATGGAGATCCTAGAAGCCCTATTATTTTTGTTTCTATAGGGAATAAGGATATAAATAATGTTTTGATTGATTTGGTGCAGATATCAATGTAATGATAGTGGACACTTTGAAAACATTACCATTAATAGGCATACAACCTACTAATACCATATTATAGATGGCAGATCAGTCTGTAGCAAAACTAGGAGTTATTAAAGATGTGGTAGTAATGGTGGAATCATGGAAATATCTAGTTCACTTCCTTATATTACAACCAAAAGGTAAAACACTTGGTTATCCTATTATTTTGGGGTGACCATGGTTAGCTACAATTTCTGCCTTAATTGATTGCAGGTCAGTGATATGACTATTTTAAATGGTAAGAATTCTAAGAAAATTTCATTATATCCATTTGCTTGACCTTTTATTGATAATCAAGTGAAATTATGGGTTGATAATCCAGATATTAATGAGCAAAATTTGTCTTCTTTGGCTATGATAACATTGTAGGATCATGTACGAGAAATAGATGATATGGTTAATCCTTCATTAAATGAACATTAATCATCATTAGAGTAGTTAGAATTAGTTCCAAAACCATCATAGTTAGTTCCAGAACCATCACAATTAGTTATGAAACCATCATAGTTAGCTCTGGAATCATCACAATTAGTTCTAGAATCATCATAGTTGGTTTTAAAGCCATGCCAATTCTCTACAAGTGAAGATAACTTCACTCTAGGGAAACATGATTTCTCTTGGGGAGAGGAAGGATCTATAGCATCAGCTTTATAGAATATAGGAGATGATGAAGAAGTTTTGGAAAATAGCAGTAACGAGGAGTTTAACCTACAACAAGATAAGTATCATAGCTCTTCTTGTTGTCCTTTGTCTAGTATTTTGCCTCTAAGAACTTTAAGAGATTTTGTTACATATCATATATTGTTACCACATGCTTATCCATTAAACACCTTAATGGAACCCTTTCAAGAAATCAGTTCATCATATCCTGGAACCAAACATGTTGAGATGCAACTAAGATTTTTTTTGAATATTAATAGCTGGTTAATGAATGATGAAGAAGTCAAACTATTTGATGTTTTGAATAATCATACTAAAGAATTTGCTTGGGACTATAGAGATGTGAAATGAATTCATCCAAGTATCTACACTCATCACATTTATACTAAAAATATTAGACCAGTTAGGCAACCTCAGACAAGGATTAATCTAGCCTTAAGGGATATAATCAAACAAGAAATTGAAAAACTATCACAAGTAGGTTTTATCTACCCTATCTCAGATAGCCAATGGGTGTCTCCTCTTGTAATTGTCCCTAAAAAGAATGGGAAATAGAGAATTTGTGTTGACTATAGGGAACTGAACAAAGCCACCCTAAGAGATTATTTTCCCTTACCATTCATAGATCAAGTTTTAGGCAACCTTTCAGGTAAAAAATATTTTTCCTTCTTGGATGGATTTAGTGGATACAATCAAATCCAAATTGCTACTGAGGATCAAGACAAAACTACATTTACTTGTCCATTAGGTACTTTTGCTTACAGGGTATTGCCATTTGGACTATGTAATGCTCCAGTAACCTTTCAAAGAGTTGTATTAGCAATTTTTGTAAACCTAACAAATGACTGTGTGGAGGTATACATGGATGACTTTATTGTGTATGGAGATACATTTGATGATGCCTTAAATTTGGATAGAGTATTAAAAATATGTGAACAACATCACTTATCTCTTAGTCATGAGAAATGTTTGCTGATGGTTGATGAAGGGATCGTATTAGGGCACCATATTTCAAAAAGAGGAATTTAGGTTGACCAAAATAAAATCAAAATTATTTTAGACCTACCTATTCCTCAAACTCTATAGATATCAAATCATTCTTAGGACATGCTAGATACTATAGCCATTTTATCAAGGATTTTATATGAAAAAAAAGAATCAATTGAAAATCAGTGATGATATTGATCTTCTCGAATAAATGGCTAATTCAAATAATTTTTTTTGAAATCTAATTATTTTCTAACCATTTTTTAAGGATGATGTGTCTGCATAATAGAGGGATTACATCATCAAGGATGATAATTATGTTTTTAACTTATTAAAGGTTAAATGAAAGTTTGCATGTGTGATTAGACTTGATTTAGAAAGATTAGTATGACGAGTCATCTATTATACATCATGGTTAAATGTGAAAAATCATGAGAAGGATATTGATGATGGAATGAGTGGGTGAATAACTATAAAAAAATAATTCTTATAATTGAAGAAACTTAATCTACCAGTTCCACAACTGAGTACAGTAGTTCCATAGCTGAGTACAGTAATTTTGCAACCAAATTCACCAAAATAGTAATTGAATCCACTAGTTTCATAGCCATAATCATTAGTTCCACTTATACAAAAAGCAATTTTCAAGATAACATGTGAAAGATTCAAGAAAAAAAAGAATGAATCATGGGAATCAAAAAGAAGTCAGAACCAGACACTGATACCCAACTCCTTGCAGATAAAGAAGTAGCAAATATATTTCAACAGGCAAGATGGCTGGAGTTTTTGTGGAAATTTCCCAAATACAATGATGAATTGGTAAGAGAATTTATTATTAATTTAGAGAAAATAATGACAAAGGTTAGAAAGGTTTTCATTCCTTTTTCTATGAAAATCATAAGTGAGATGTTTGGAATACCTATAATGCATGTCCCAAACCCTATCAAAGGAACATTAAAAGACCTGGCTGAAACCTTGTTGAAAGAAGGGGAAGCTGAACCCCAATATATTTATAATACAAAGCAAATCATCAAAGGAGTTAAGAGGGTTAACTTGCCTAAACCCTTTGATAGAGTAGCATTCTAGATAGTTAAATATTTAACCTGTGATGGACAATATGGGACAGTAGGAAAACAAGTCCTAAAAATCCTTATACACCTTAGATATGGATCTAAAAAACTAGAATATATATTAAACCTTCTAGGGTTTCTTTTTTACTCCATCCATATCATGGCCCAGAGGTATTCTTGGGGTGTAGGAATAATTAGACATCATGGGTTAGTGCATTTGATATTCCAAAACCATTTCCTTTCCAATAAAAATGGGGAAGAAATGTCAGACAAGTTTCTTGGCAAATTTGGACAAAAACCTAGTATTCCCAAAAGAACAATAGCAACTCCTCCTGCTCCTTCATTTTATTTGAAAACTGATACTATTTTTGAAGAAAAGAAAAGATTAGGGGAAGAGGAAATACCAAAAAGAGGAAAATGAAAAGTTAAAATTGCAGACCCTACTGTACCTTCTCAAGTCATTTCTTCTTCTACTAAGGCTATAGAAGAACTGGTACCTATCTCTGACAATGACAGTTCACCTAGGCCTAAATAAAAGGTGAAAAATAGAAGATGTTCTAAGAGGAGATCTATGTCTACACATTTTGAGGCTCCTCAAGAAAGGAAATGTCATAGAACGTCCAAAGAAAGTTCAAAAGAGCTAGAAGAACAAGAAAGGCTAGAAACTGAAGCTACTGATATTTTGGGTAGCATGGCCATGACTCCTCCTAGACCAAGCCAAATAGAAAAAGAAAAAGAAGAAAGATTTGAGGAGCCAGTTTTCCAAGAAATGGATGAGACTACATCACCATCACATGTAGAAAATGAACATGCATCTTGGAGAAGGAAAGGGAAATCCCCTATGGTGGAATAGGAATACTTAACTCCCCAATAAATTTTAGAAAAAGAATAAAACCAACAGATTAAATAGGCTATGTTTTTGTCCAAGGTACAACTCATTATCAAGGAAAAGGATGAGGAATTGAATTTCCTCAAACTCAAGTTAGAACAGAAAGAAATGCTCCTTGCAGAATTAACAAAGTAGCTCACAATCAGGTTTGAGGAATTAGTAGAAGTTAAAAAGCAACTAATAGAGAATGAGGAAAAATGTACAATATAGACCTCTGTGTCAACAGTCTCTGCATAGACTGAATTGACTTATTTGCCACTCAAGCAGTTATGGGATGGCACATGTAGAGAACTCAGTGAAATCAAAACATCCAATACAGACTTGAAAGGCAAACTAGTGGAAGAAGAGAAAGCAAGGAAGGAATGGGAAGACAAATTTTATGAGGAAAATGATAAGTATATATGTCTTGTGAAAATACAAATAGTTTATATGATGAGTGAGAAATTGCTTGCATGTAGAAAACCTTCTCTTGTTTATAGCATGTTTTTAGAAGAATAATTCATTCACTGGCAATTAGCAAGGATATCATGTGGCCTTCCACATGAAATAAAAGATGAAGCTAATTTCTCAGCCACCTAGTCCTTAGCTAATACATAAAAGAAAAACCTTCTTTGTGAATGTTACCTCTACAATTTTATGCTAGAAAGAAATACAGGTTTTATGATCAATTTGTATGTAGGAGAAAGCTAGCTTAACACATTTGTCTCTGTTCTTCAAAAATAGATTGCATGGAAAGAAAGGGAGTCAGAGCATTGGTCAAAGGCTAGTTCATTTGGTCTTTGTATGAGAATTCATTATGGTAATCCATCCACCTTTTCTACATATTTCCAATCCCATGCGTTTAATAATAAATTCAAGGGACCTTATCTTTTCAGTTTACAACGAAGCATGGATCTCTTCACCACTTATAAAAGGGAAAATTTTGATAATATCTATGATGCATGTTTTAAAATATGGGAATTTCTCTTAGTGCCATTGAAAACAAGGGAAGTAATATCCCCTTCAAATTTGATCTAGAGTTTAGAAAGGGCAAAATATTTATGCACAATAATTCCTTGGATCAATGAAACTCCCCTGAGCATATGGATAGGAATGTGGACAAGACCACCTCTACTTCTCTCCCCCATATCTCCTTAGCAAAATAGAGAACCTCAACGTCCCACTTAGTTTGAGGAATGGAAAAGAAAAGTAGAAGCAGGAGTAGGGTATAGTACTTCTGAGTCAAAGCATTAGGACATTCAATTTTAGCCATTTGATCTGAGAAATCAAATGGAATGCAGGATATACAATCCCAAATTTGATGAATGAAGTTTGTGAAGGGACTTACAAACAAGTAAGTATGGGGGAAATGATGAGGCCAAAATATGCCCAATAAATGTATAATAAATGACCTCATCTTACTCTCTCTTTTTATTAAGTTTGATTACATTTTGCAACTTTTATTTTGATCTGAGATGAGTTAGGATGTGATTATCCATATTTTCTTGATTTTGATTCTAATGTTTTAAAAGACCTATAAATCCTAACAAGTGTGTTGGAAAATTCTAGTTTTGTAATAAAATAAGTCATCATCAGGCTAAAGAATAAATATGAAGTGGATTACATGTTTTTTGGAAGCATTGGACTCAATTTAGATTAGTTCTGGAACATGCAGAATCTATTTTGAATCCATCATAGTTATTTTTGAAACCTACAAAATCTATTTCAAAACCATCACAGTCAATTCTGAAACTTTACCATACTATTTCAAGTTGTCGCATTTTTGGACTTAGCTTTGGAACTCTATATTTATCTCTGGTACTCCTTTAGATAAGTTCCAAAACTTTTTTGACTAGATATGGAACTGATGAGGATCTATTCCAAACAACCAACAATCTGTTAAAGATCAATGATCCCATTAAATCAAGAACAAATTCCCAATTTTTTAAACTAGTAGAATCAAGACAATTATCACATAGCTGGACATCCAACCACATCTTGATTCAGCATCTATTTTGGGCACAATTTAGTTCTATCGTATCTATGAAATAGTTATATCCAACAAAGCATCTATATATACAAACTTGATATAGATATAAAGAAGAATAAAATAGAGAAGATAGTAGAAGAATAGAGAGAAAAAATGATAGCTTAGTATATTTTTAATACAAGACATTTTTATCAATGAAATAACCATTCTTGTTTTGAAAGCAAATTGAATTGTTCAAATCTTGTTCTAGGTAGAGAAAGGGCCTACTCCTCCAAAGGATCAAGATCTTCATTTTTGTCAATATTTATATTTCTATTAGAAAAAGTAAATAGGTAACTCTGTTAAATTTATAAATGCTTCCAAATCTTTAAAATTAAGATTTGTTGTAAATTTGTTCCTACAGGTGTTTTAGATTAAATTTTCACTTCTGCAACATATGTTTATTTTCAGCAATCAATTTCATTCTTGCAACGTATGTTTGTTTCCAATAATCAATTTCATTCTTGAAATGTGTGTTTATTTCCAACAATCAATTTCATTCCTACAATGTGTGTTTATTTCCAGTAATCAATTTCATTCTTGTAATGTATGTTTATTTCCAGCAATCAATTTCATTCCTACAACATGCATTTATTTCCAATAGACTATCATAGTTTGATTTCAATAAGGTCTTAACCAAGAAATCCTTAAGACATTAAAAACCCCCCAAAACAAGAAAAATATACAAATACCCCCATTTAATTACTAAATCATTATGATTCCTCTTGTTGCATGTAGTTTCAAACACAACCCTAGTTAAATATGACATCAACAAAAAGTTGATTAGATGAAGGGGATAATGACACCCGAGAGAGAGAGAGAGAGAGAGAGAGAGAGAGAGAGAGAGAGAGAGAGAGAGAGAGAGAGAGAGAGAGAGAGAGAGAGAGAGAGAGAGAGAGAGAGAGAGAGAGAGAGAGAGAGAGAGAAGGGATATGGGAATATACCATCAATAAAAAAACACTTTGTTTTGGGTCATTAATTAAACCCAAGCCACCACCTTTTTCTCATTCACTAATGAAAAATATTTCCACCTTTTTTATCAATTAGGACAATTCCCATGGCTTGTTGAGTGAGAAATTACCCAAATGTTCTGAGGATGAATTGAATGTTCCTAGCTATAATTCCCAACACTAAAACTTTACTTTCATCCTTCACACCATCTCTCACTTTAGGATAAAACTTCATTCTCATGGATCTAACCGAATCATGGCTTTATGTTTTTTAGGTGGATACTTATCGATACTATGGCCATACTAAAGGATGAAGACCCTTTACATCAATAATCTATCTTCTCCAATTTCATATTTAGATCCTAGGTTTATCTTATAGTTGGAAAACAAATCTAATGTTGTTGGTTTTCTTATATCTTCCATATCAATATGGACCTATATACTATATGACACTTTTTTTTATTATAATAGGTCCAAATAGACCCATTCTATCTCTATAGGAAACAAAATATTGTATATGCATGGACCCTTCTTAAAATGGCAAACATAGTCGTAGGAATAACCCTATTTGATACAATTTTATGAACTAGAGGTCTATATTTAGTTCCAAGTCATTCCCTTATGTTCCATATATCTTACTACATTAGTGTGCCCCTTTAATGACATTGGATTAAGATTTAATGGTGACAGGACAATCCTACAATACCTATTTTATTTTGTCAAAAATGGCTTCTCAAATTCCATCAAAAGTCTTGGGATCTCCTTTGTTCTAATTGGTTGTCAATATCTGACTTGGCTCATTAACTTATTTGACCTTTGCTCACTTTGTTGATCTTGATTTGTACAATCAAGAACAAAACATAGATATTGCCCTTAGCTTTTTAACTATTTCCAAGCTTATGATATGTGTCAAATGTGCATTTGATTTCAATATCTTCTATCATTTTTTAGCTCTTGTGCTTATGCCACATGGTATCTCCTTAGCTCATTGACTCTTTGAATCTACTTTCATGCCATTGACTTGCCTTTCTACACCTAAATGCACTCTATTAGATCTTCTTAGACCCAATGACCTACCAATTTCCACTCACCATTATATTTGAGCTAGGATTGAATGTGATCCATTGATCTACCTAGGCCCATTAAACTATTAGTCATTGTTTGTTGTTGGTTGTCTATACAATTGAACATCGATCATTGATCCTATTATTTGAATTCCAACATCTACTTCATGAGATTTTATTTTTATGTCCACATAAATTTATTTGAAATCTACATGAATTTATTTTAAATTCACATGATCATTAATGGGTTATTTAAAATTTAATAGTTATTTATCAGGGATTGAATTTGATGATCACACACCCATTAATTGACATCTGTGGGAACATCAATGATGTATGTGTGACTGTCAATATTTGGACCCCAATTTATGACTATTGAGATTTATTTTGACACTTACATGAATTTCACTCTATTGTATCACAAATTTCCCAAGCTATTTATTTTAGACCTTTTTCTAGACATTTGTTGTGGGCTTTGTGTCTCCACCACTTTATTCAAAGGAATTTGTTTGTGTCTCTTTTGCATCAGACAAAATGTTTGGGGAAATTTTCATAGGTTAATTACCCAAAAAAATTGAGTCTACCTTATCTTTACCTTGGTCAATTTATCTTAGATATAATGTCCAAAATAATTCGTGTCTTTGGGACTTATGCTTGTGGACAAAATGTCTGAGAGAAATGAGGTCTTCAAGGAAATTATCGTGAGACAATTTTCTTGAAATAATTCATACTTAGATTTTTCCATGAACTTTTTCATTCAAAAAAATGTCTAAAAGAATTCATATCTTTGGGATATTTGTATAAGACACTTTTCTAAAAAATGACCCTTTAGAACTTTTGTCTTGGCCCCTTTCCTGAAATAAATACCCTTTGAGACTTTATCTTAGGATAATTTTGTCAAAGAAATGGCCCTTTGGGTTTTTCATTTAGGTCACTTTCTTGAGAAATTGATCCTTTGGGATTTTTTTTAGAAGTATTTTTTTGAGCCTTGTGTTTCAGACAAAGTGTCCAAAAGAAACCTACCTTTAGAAATTTTATCAAACATTTTCCCTGAAAGAATTAAATCTTTGAGAAAATTATGCAAATAATTTTCCTAAAAGAAATTAGACAATTAGCTTGAAAAATACCCTTTGGGATTTTTTTTTGGTCCACTTTGTCAAAGAATGATCCTTTAGGAAAAGTTTTTTTGACTAATTTCTCCAAAAGATACCCTTTGAAACTTTTGTCTAGGACTTTCTTCAAAGAAATGACCCTTTAGGAGTTTATTTTAGATAAAATGTTTGAAATAATTCTTGATATTTAGATGAATAAAGTGGAGTAAATCTCTCAAAATATTTCCAACACTTAGAGAAATAAAGTGGAATAATTTATCTAAATGAACTCTGGATTCTCTAACACTTATCCAAAAGTTGAAATATTTCCTAAGTGTAAACTTAGGATTTTTCAAACCTATTCCTGTAACTGTTCAACACCATGAAAACCTACTTGGATCCCTCCACTTATAATTTTGAGCTTTCTTCTAAGCCACCTAATCCACTCAACAATTAGGACCCTACTCATCTATTTAAACTAGGTAGAAGCCTAGTATTTGGGTCAAATATTAGCCAACATCTTTGGTGACTCACAAAGAAGCATACATGTTATGATTTGAGAACCCAAACCATTTTCCTTATCTAGTCCATTGGGCATGGATTCATTAGCCTCTACAACTGAACTGAACATCTCTTAAAGAAACAAAATGAAACAAAAATGCTCGAGGCACTTTAGAAAATGAAAGAACAAAATAGAAAAGAGATGAGCACAAGGCACCTAGAGGAAAGCATAAAAGCTACTTATAATATGTAAAATATGTTATAATGAATGCAATGCTTTTAATAACATGGTTTTAAATGAATTCCATTAATTAAGATGGGTAATACCTCTCCATATAGTTGAGCAAGTTGAAAATCATTATGTTCCTTACATCCATAGATCAAATAAGGACCACTCCACAGGCTATCAAAATTAGTATGGTTGCCTAGTTTGGCCTTATTTGAGTCCCATTTGAGGACTAGGACCCTTTCCTTAAAGCTCCTTACTACAGATCTTTTATCAAAGGATTTTTTGACCTTAGCTTGATGTGATTCTAGTTTTTTCATAGCAAGGTCTCTAGTTTCCTCCATCTCCATGAGTTTTATCATCCTCACATTTGTGGGCTCATCCTCCATCAACTCAAGCTGATGGGCTAATTCCAATATAGATAGCTCAAGGGAGATAAGAAATTTGGCTTCCATTCCATATTAAAAACATATGGAGAATTTCTAATGGTGGTTTTAAGATTCACCCTATCAGCCCATAAGGTTGTCCTCAACTTGGTGTGCCACATTCTCTGATTCTCTTCTATGGTCCTCCTAATGATCCTTATCAAATTATTCTTTATGGACTCTACCATTCCATTTCCTTAAGGATAGTAGTTGGAAGAGACACTAAGGTAGATGCCCAGTTTGACATCCCACTCACTTATCTTCATACCAAGGAATGCTAACATAATGGTGGTTGGGACACCAAACTTAGTTATAAGGTTATCATAGAAATCCAAGACTACACCTTCACTATCCTCCTTCAAAGCAATGGATTCCACCCACCTGGTGAAGTAGTTAGTTATAGTGAACACCCATCTATGCCCTACACTTTATGGTGGATTAATCATCCCTATGAAGTATAATCCCCATTACATGAAGGGTTACTCTACCTAACTTGGATTGAGTAGAAAGGCTACTAGTTTCTACTTTCTTGAAAAAAGGGCACACTTATGAAAATTTCTAATCCATGCATGAGCATCCTCAAAAGTATTGGCATAATAATAACTATCCCTCATTATCTTTTCTATGATGGTTCCAAGTGGAAAATGACCTCTTTTAGGTCCATCATGGAACTGCTCCAAGAGTTTGGTCACCTGGTCATCATCTATACATCTAAGGAGTACCCCATTGAGATATTTTCTAAAAAAAACCATCAACTAATTCATAAAGTATATAATTAATCTTGAAATACCTTCTTTTGGCTCTATCTAATCCTTTAGGGCATTCTCCTATTTCCAATAAGTGAGCCATATCTTGAAGCCAACTCTTTTGAAGTGGAGGTGTACCTACTTGTGAGTTGAATTGGGTCACCAAAATACCTTCCTTATCTTCCTTGAGGCCATTCACCATGTGTCCATACAAGCCCTTTCCCCTAGCCAATTTGGTTACCTTGATCTCTATGTCATATTACATGACCTTTGTGATCCAACCTGCTCTCTTTTAATTCAAATCTTTGTTAAGGAGGAAATTCATAACTCTAGGATGAAACACCATAAGATGGATCTTATTGTTAAAGAGCATGGGCCTAAACTTCTTGAGGCTTCTCAAGGCTACAATAACTTTATTCTCAATGAAAATGTACCTCACCTCATATCCTTTCAACCCTTGACTAAAAAAGGTAACTGGCTACTCTGTTACTTCATTGTGCTTATGTATCAACATAATTGATATATTTTCAATGTTAGTAAAGGTGTACAACATGAATACCTTAGAGAAATCAAGATTCAAGAGTGAGGGGGATTGGACAATGGCCTACTTGATGGCTTTAAAATTTGCCTTGCCTTCATCTGACCAAGTAAACCCTTAGACCTTCTTTAGCATGGTGGTGATAGGCTTGACCAGCTTTAAAAAACTAGTTATGAACCTTCTCATGAAGTTGATCTTCCCAAGGAATATTTAGATCCCCTTCTTATGATTTGGAAAGGATAAGGCTAATATAACACTTAATATATTAGGGTCAATGGATAATCCCTATTTTTAAATAATATAACCCAAAATTTTACTTTCATGCACAGAGAATAAATTTTTTTAGGATTTATAGAGATACCATACACTTTGTATCTCTAGAATATGAGCATCAAATGGTCCATTTTCTCACTATAATTATCAAAGAATACTATTATGTCATCCAAGTAGACCAACAACATATGATTTAATAGTCCCTTGAAGGACATGCCCATTGCTCTTTGAAATGTTGCCCCAGCATTGGATAATCCAAAAACCATATTTTGATAATAAAATATCCCCCACTTAGTGGTGAAGGTATCCTTGTACTAGTCCTCTTCTCTCACTAGCAATTATTTATAACTTCAATATCCATCTAAGAGATAGAAGTGTTCTAAACTAGCAACTACTTGTAAGAGTTTCTCCATGGATGGTAAAGGGTAATGATCCTTCAAAGAGACCCTATTAAGATATTTGAATTCCATGCATAGTTTTATCACCATACTCTTCTTTCTGATAGGTACTGTATTATCTACCCATTAGGATTGATTGATTGGGAAGATGATCCTAGATTCAATTAGCTTGGTCAATTCCTTTCTCATTAGCTCTTTAATCTTGAGATTTATGGGCCTCTACTTCTACTTGATAGGCTTGGCACTAACCTCTATCTCTATAATGTGTTGGGATAATTTGAGATCAAAACCCCTTAGGTCACTATATATCCAATAAAATATGTTTGCATATTCCTTACAAATCTCTATGAAATCATGCCTTTTAGCTTTATTACTTACCTTTCTAAGCTTGAGGAGCTTGTCTTCAAAGATAAGAACTCTCTCATAGTTCTCTTCATTAGTTAACATTGATAGTTTATCCTTCCTCATATGGTCTCCTTCATGAAAGAGACCTTATAGGGTGACTAGCCATTTAGGAAAATTATTAGACCCTAATTGAACAATCTTCTTATACTGATGTTGTAATTTTCCTTGGTTGTTAGAGGAGAACTCTGCTTCTTTCTATAAGAAACATGTAATATATTTGTCATTTTTAAAGACCTATGAATGAAATTCATTATCTGGCACTAATGGTCTTATTACCACTTTGATATGTGGTTTAACTTTGGTCCTTTTCAATTCATTAGGGATGTCAAAATGAGCCCCTATAGTTGTTAATCTATCAACATGTTGATTTTGGCCTCTTGGCAATGATTGGATGTTGAAAGCCTCAAAGTTCTCAATTAGGTCATAAAGTATATGTTTTTAGGAATTTATTAAAGGTTTTTTGGTGGAATTATAACCTTTGACTTGGTCTACAACCAATTCACTATCCCCATAGACTTGAAACTACTTTATCCTTCTCTTACCATCCCATGAAGGCCATGGTTGAGACCCTCATATTTTTTATGTATTGCAAGAATAGATGAATTGGAACCTATATGAAGATAATTATTTGTCATCTAAAGGGGATATTAGCATAACACCTACACCCACTCTATTCTTTCTCCTTGAGCCATTAAAAAACAACTTCCTTAAACCACTAGGATCTTATTAAGGCATCATTAGGGATGGCATGGGTTAGATTTCTTCATGCAAATAGAAGATACCCAAGTCATTTTATTCAACACCTTCTAAAGGGTCCACAAACTATATTTCATTCCATATCTCATCCAAGAACATGTTTGGTACCTATTCTATATGAGTATTTAGCTCTTTCCCCATTGCAAATTCATCCTCATCAATGATAATGCAATTGATGTTGACATTATCTGGTCTATAGGGATCTATATGGAATTGTGTAATGGGCTTAGATTTAATTGACACTTTGGCCCCATACCTTGCATTTAATATCATATAGAACCAATATACTACAAGATAAACCCTATATTTATTAGTGTAAAGTGAGGAGGCACATCTAAGATCAATATATCTTAAGCCACTCAGACACTAAGACAAGACTGTAGGGTCATATTGAGTTCCCCAAGTATACCAGATGGCTTGGGAGAAGAACCATCAAGTTATAACACTTCTTTAGATTGTGGCTAATATTTTAGACCAAGCTAATTAGCTATGGGTTTTATTATCATTAAGGTACTAACCCCATTATCCACTAAACAATTATGCACCAGAGAGTCACCAATGATCACTAAGATGTAGAAGGAAGGAGGATTGATTAATTTACATAATTACCCTTTATTTGGCCTTTTGGATACATTAGTGACAACTTCATTTACTTTTCTTGGTGGCTTGTCTATAACATTGATCTTTGACATTCCATCTTGAAGGATATCTACCTAGCTAAGCATGGAGAGCATATCCCACATGGGAACACTCACATTTGAAATTTTCATTTTTTTAACAATGTTGATGGGTGAACCACCAACATTTGATTGTGATTTGGGAGCCACCACTATTGCTTATTAAACTTGTGAGCTTTGGGAATAAAAAGATTTCATTGGCTCTAATTTTTGGGAGGTACTATGGAGTGAAGTAGGTTCATTTATCTTTGTCAATGAAGGAGTAATGGTAGGAAGCTCTTTGACTACTTCCTATTTACCATCCATTTTCCTTTTCTTAAATCTTATGTTTTTTACCACTATAATATAGGCCTAGATATAACTAACCAACTAGTTAGATGTGTATCACTCTTATTTTTCAAAATTCATTATATCATCCAATTGATTTTGTCCTTGATTAGAACCTTGAACTTGTGGAGGCTCCTCTAGCTTGGTCATCATAGGTACCTCTACATTTTGGGATATGAGATCTTGGTTGTATCCAAAATTAGTAGATTTATACCATTAATCATTGAAGACTTGGTTAAGGTAAATATTTAGGATAATATGTTGACCAAAGGACTAATTCCAAGGCATGGTACCCTCTACTTCTTGAGCCACATTATTTTGAACTAGGACCAAGGATTTGGAATTACTAGTAGCATTATGATTGTAATTATTCTACCTATTATAGCCATACTACCCTTGTCCATGGTTTTGACCTTGGCCTTAGATTTGGTAATTCCCCTTATATGGTGGAATATTTACTTGAAAGGCCTGTTGTTGAGGTTAATATGAAATTTGATAAGGCTTGTTGAAATCATGTTTCCTTTTGACATTTACTAGCTCATTCTCTAAGGATAAAACATGTTTTTGAGATCTTGAGAGTTCTTTTACTCTAGTGAATCACTATATCCACTAGTGGAAGCTTTATCTTTTTTTGGTGTAGGTATTGCAATAATTTTTGGTATAGGAGGAATGCCATCCAATAGAGCGATAGGAATAGGAGGTGGTCTGATTTTAGGAAATAATGGCATTGGTGGTCTGAGTGTAAGCTTGCTAACTTGAAATAAATAATTTTTTGATTTGATGGCCATCTCATATACATTTGGATGTATTTCCTCCCATATATTGGATCATCACTGCTATGTCACTATTTAAAGGCTTTAAATAATATAGGAAGGCAAAGTTAGAGGTTCATCTAACTAAGACTAGGATTTTATCCCAAGTTTTTTAGAACCATGTGTTCAAGTCTTGCATGACTTCATAAAGAGCTCTTGAAATGGTAGTTAGTTTCTCTACAAGTGACAAATGATCACTTTTATCCTCAAATATTTTACACAAGGCTTCCCCTAGTTCGTCCCATGTTTGAATAGAATTGGCAGTGAGGCCTCGATACCAATCTAGGGACTTTCCTTTAAAAGAAATATCTAATAACCTAATGGCTATATTTTCTTTAGTGACATTATGGATATTAACAAAATTGGCTATGTTTGTGAGGTGCTCATAAGGTATTGTATCTTGGTCACCACCATAATAAGGAACACTTTTAAGGGTTGCAACTTGGATAAGATCATATTGGAAAAGGTCCAGAAGACTTTGGCCATTAAAATCCACAAAAGATATATGGGATTTCATGGCTATGTAAGGGGTTAATAAAGGTATTCTTGCATGGGTAGGCCTTGAAAATGACCTAGGATTAAAAGTTCCTTGATATGGATGTGTATTGGCAAACCTTAATCATTTTACTAAATTTAAAGGTAGTTCAACAAATTTAAATGGAATATCTATTGAAGATGACCTTTTTATCACCTTTGGCATGAGATGAAACTACTATTCTAGACCAGAGTGTTGATTATTCCTTCTGAAGTCACCATATGCTATTGTTTAGGAGCTTAACTACTATAAATTTGATCAAACTAGTATCGACTTTGATCAATCCTCCTTTTAAAATAAGTGTGTCCCATCAAGCATGCCAAAAACTACTATAGGCTCAATTTTCACCCTTAAAGAGGGTTATTCAAGCCCTTTCCAATTGAGTTACACAATGGGAACAACCCTAGGCTGTGGGTATCTTGTGATGGGGTTGAACCTCAAGAGAAGGTTGGATTCCTCTTGATGCTCACCCAAAACTAATGATAAACTAATTATTTATAGGTAAAGGGGATATAAAGGGGATAAGGGATCCTAAAAAATCTAAAAAGGTGATGCACCAAAGTTAAATAAACACTCATATAAGCTTGAACACACATTGGATCAACAAGAGACAATTATGGCTTACTCAATCTCACAATCTCACTAGTTGCATAAATATTTCATAGAAGAGGTTACAAGTAAAAAACTAATCTAGAAATACAAGTTATATTTAAAACATAGTCAAAAAGGAAATTAAAAGGATAGTAAAATAGGAAGAGTCCCCTTCACAATTTCACCATACACAAGTATACTAAGCACTGATTAAAGATAATAGATAGGCAAAGAGTTAATATTATTACTTCAAAAGTTAGTTCTTATAATATTTTGATAGGGTTTAACCATATTAAATTAGCACATTTTTTCAAAAGTCTTGATGAGTATCCTTGTCCCAAAAAATAAATGATAAATTCTAGGAGTTGAGAAACCCTTCAATGGGAATGAGACTCAAATATGTAGGAGGAGAGAGAGAGAGAGAGAGAGAGAGAGAGAGAGAGAGAGAGAGAGAGAGAGAGAGAGAGAGAGAGAGAGAGAGAGAGAGAGAGAGAGAGAGGATGTGGGAGCATGCCAATAGAAAAAGAACACTTTGTCTTGGGTCATTAATTGAACCCAAGTCCCCACCTTTTTCTCATTATTTAATTTAAAATCTTGGTGCCTTTTTGATCAATTAGGACACTACCCATGTCTTATTGAGTGAGAAAGTCCCTAAAGGCTCCAAGGATTCATTGAATGTTTCTAGTTATAATTCCTAACACTAGACATTTTCTTTGATCCCTCACACCATATCGTGCTTGAGGACAAAACCTCATGTTCATGGATCTGACTGGATCATGGCTTTGTGCTTTTTAGGTAGATGCTTGTTGAGACTATTTCCATGCTAAAGGATTAATACCCTTTGCATCTGTCACCTATCTGCTTCATTTTCATATCTAGATCATAGGTATATCCTATAGTCAAAAAACCAATCTAAGGTTTTTGGTTTTCATATAGCTTCTATATCAATACAAACCTATAGACTATATGGCACTTTTCTATATTATAATAGGTCCAAATAGACCCATTCTATCTCTATAAGAAATAAAATCTTGTATATGCGTGGACCCTTTTTAAAATGGTGAAAATAATTGATAGAATAACACTACTTGATATAATTTTATGAATTAGAGGTCCATATTTAGTTCTAGGGTAGTCTCTTATGTTCCTTATATCTTACTACATCAGTGTGCCCCTTTAATGGCATTAGATCGAGCTTCAATGAAAATAGGATAGTCTTGTAAGACCCATTTTATTCTATCAAAAATGGCTTCCCAAATTCCATCAAAATTCTTGGGCTCTCCTTTATTCTAATTGGTTATCGATATTTAACTCATTTTGTTGATGTATTTGACCTTTGATCACTCTATTTATCCTAGTCTATTTAATCAATCACTAACCATCGATCTTGCCCTTGTATTGTTAACTTTGTCCAAGGTTACACCACATGTCAAATACACATTTGATTTCAAGATCCACTATCAGTCTACCAGCTCCTATGCTTATGCCACATGGTAGCTCCTCAGGTCATTGAATCTTTAACTCTACTTGTGTGTCATTAGTCTACCTTTGTACACTCAAATTCACAATGTTAGATCTTCTTAGACCCACTAACTTTCTATTCATTGCTAATCATTATATTTTATTTGGAATTAAATGTGATCCATTGATTTACCTAGGCCCATTAAACTATCAGTCACCACTCACCATTAAATTATCTATATGATTAAATGTTGATCATTAATATATTTTTTAAATTCTAATGGCTACTTCATGACCTCAAATTTTTATGTTTATGAAACCATATTTGATTTCTATGTGAATGTATTTGATGTCCATGCAATTCTCACTAGGATATTTAAACTTCAACAGTTATTTTCTAGGGCTTGAATTTGATGTTTGCATGCCTGTTAATTGACATCCATGAGAGCATCAATGATGTATACATGACCATCAATATTTAGACCCAAATGGATGAATTTTTAGATTTATTTTGACACTTATGTGAACATCACTTTACTAGATAAAAAATTTCTCAATATATTTCTCTCAGATCTTTTGTTGGACATTTGTTGCATGTTTTGTGTCTCGACCACTTTCTCTGAAGGAATTTGTTTATGGATCTTTTACATTAGATAAAATTTTTGAGGAAATTTTGATGAGATAATTAACTATAATAATTGATTCTACCTTATCTTTTCCTTAAATAATTTATTGTAGAAAAAATGTCTCAAATAATTAACATATTTGGGACTTATGCTTGCAGACAAAATGCTTGAAAGAAATGAGATCTTTGGGGAAATTGTCATAGGTTTTCCGGAAAGAATTCATACTTAGATTTTTTTGTGTACCTTTTGATTCAGACAAAATTTATGAAATAATTCATTCCTTCAAGATTTTTGTATAGGACACTTTTCCAAAAAATGACCCTTTAGAACTTTTGTCTTGGCCCTTTTCCTAAAAGAAATACCCTTCAGGACTTTGTCTTAGGATAATTTTGTCAAAAAAAGACCCTTTGGGATTTTCATTTAGGGCACTTTCCTAATAAACTAATCCTTCAAGATTTTAGTTTTATAATTATTTCTTTGGACCTTGTCATTTAGACCAATTGTTATAAATAAACCTACGTTCAAAAATTTTGTCAAACATTTTCCCTAAAAGAATTAAGTCTTTAGGAAAATTATGTGAACAATTTTCATGAAAGAAATCTAACACTTAGCTTGAAAAATACCCTTTGATATTTTTGTTTGGTCCACTTTTTTAAAGAATTATCCTTTGGGAAAAGTGTTTTGGAACAATTTCTCTAAAAGATACCCTTCAAAAATTTTGTCTAGGACTTTCTTTGAAGAAATGACCCTTCAAGTGTTTTTTTAGAGAAAATGTCAGAAACAATTCTTGATACTTAGCCAAATAAAGTGGAATAAATCTCCCAAAATAATTCCAACACTTAACAAAATTATGTTAAACAATTTCTTCTAGGGAACTCTAAATGATCTAACACTTAGCCAAAAATTGAAATATTTCCTAAGTGTAAACTTAGGTTTTTTGTGGACCTATTCCTATAACTGTTCAACACCATGAAAACCTTCTTGGATCCCTTCACTTGCAATGTTGATCCTACTTCTAAGTGACCTAATCCACTCAATAATTAGGACCCTACTCATTTGTTTAAACCAAGTAAAATCTTGGTATGTGGGCCAAATATTGACCAATGCTTACTATTAATGATAAAATAATGACTAAACCATATGAATTTATTTATGTGACTCAAAAACATTGACCATGGATTGATATTTGACATAGTCTTAGTAGGAATTGATAACTAGGAATGTGGTTTGATTATCTATTATTAAAAAATATACCTATTATATGACAAACAATATAATGTTAAAACACATGAATTTATCTATATAACTCAAAAACATTGACCATGGATTGAGATTTGACCTAGTCTTAATAGGCATTATTGATTAGGAATGTGGTATGATGCTCTATTTTTCCAAAATCTCCCTATTGGATAACAAAAAATATAATGTTAAAATATAGATCTACATGTAATAATGGAAAATAGAGCTTGATGGTATTAAATTTGATGGTGCACAAGTCTTATAGATCACTATAAATAATCAAGTTTATGGATTTTATCCTGAGAGATGAGAGAAACATGAGTTGAGAGGATTAGATACATGGTAATAGTTGGAAATGAGTTTTAATAACATGTTTATTAGACTTTCAAGAGAATATGCTTGATCAAATTCACTATTTGAATCCATTATAATCCAAACTTGATACTAACCATTACTTGTGTAAGCGATTAAACTTTAGTAATGATGCACTTAATAGAGACCAAATTTGATTGCAAAATACTTCCTCTATCATTTATTTATTAATTGTATCCATGCATGAAATATGACCAGCCTTAAATGGTTTCAAAGGTAATTTATCATAATACACTCATTTTTACTGATCACTAGATGTTTGAGTTTGAATAGAGTAAAAATTGCACAAAACAACACTACACAAAAATACCACTAAATTTAGAGACTAAACTATATAGATTCCATAACTTAAGTGTCTTCTCATGAAAGAGGTGACCATAAGTAGTAATGGACCTGCCCCATAAAGATTTAATAGACCATTTACCTAATTTGAGACCATTTATGGTATTTTAAAAATATTATACATAGCTTTAACTCATAGAGATAATATGAAGGTCCAACATAGAAAATTATTTAGCACACGAAAATATTGTTCAATCTCTTAATCATTCAATTGACATAATAAAAATATTAGGAAAACTCTTTCCTATAATCATGGAGATCTTCTCTCCAACAAATATAAAAATAATACTCATATCATATTAATGTTTTGTTACAACAACTCATAACCAAACCCAAATATGAAGTGTATTTTTTACAATAATGTATTTGATTACATAACCTAGTGACCATATTATCATGTTGAATTTTTACTATATGGTAATTTAGATAATAGTAAATACTTGATTTAGCATGTGTTAAATCCATGAAAATCATAAGTTTTCAATAGTTTCCTATAATAGAGGAGGATAAGACATATATGTGTCATGTACCATATTCATCAGTAGTGGGAAGCCTCATGTATTCTATGGTGTACACAAGACCAAATATTTCCTAAGCAATGGGATTTGTGAGCCAGTTCATGGCAAATCCTAAAAAGGAGCATTGGTCTATGGTGAAGTGGATATTTAGATATTTTAGAGTCACTTTCGATGCAACAATTTATTATGGAGGAGTATATTTATAAATCAAAGATTTTTCATATTCATATTTTGGTGATGACATAGATGGATGAGTATCCACTACAACATATGTTTTTACTCTAGCTAGTGGAGGTGTGAGTTGTATTTTAAGTTAAAACTAGTGGTGTATTTATCAACCACTAAATCAAAGTATGTGGTAATAACTAAAGGTTGAAAAGAGGCAATAAGGTTAGAGTGACTATTGGGTTATTTCACTGAAATGCAAGGAAATATTACTTTTCATTGTGATAGTCATAGTGAAATTTAATTGATAAAGAATTTAACATTTCAATATCACACAAAACATACTGACACCAAGTAACACTTTATTAGGAGCATGGTTGAGGATATAAAATATTATTTAATAAAATTGACACTAAACAAAATACTATAGACATGTTGGCAAGGATGATTAGGGTAGAGAAGTTTGAGTGGTGAAAAACTTCTTTGGCCTTGTTGAAGTTATGATAAGATAGTAGTGGGAATTGAAGTAAACTAGATGTTATAATACTCAAGGGTATTTTATCCTAAATATTTATTTTAAGTAGGATAATATTAGTATGTGAAATCACTAGTCATTGTGATGAGGTGGTAGAAACTATTCATGTGATGAGGTGGCAAACCCTATTCACGTAATGAGGTAGAAATCATTATTCATATGATGAGGTGGTTGTTATTATTTGCTATGGTGAGGTGGAAGTTATTATTCATTCTAAGGTGGTATGTGGGTTGCAATAATCCACTAAGGCACATGGGTTTTCCTTTAGTGATGAAGATTGGTATGTGTGATTGACATAAGTGGATATGGGGTGAATTTCTATGGAGGCTCCATTATCTAAGTGTTTGGTTAAATTCAAAATATGATTTAGCATATTCTGACTTAGTGGTTGAGTGAAAGACAAATACATATTGTTAAATTGAGGTGGTGGTTCCTTTGTCTAAATTAATTCCACTAATTGTATACCTTGCACAAGTGGTAGACACAAACACTATTGATTACTATTACAACCACTAGGAGTATGGTGCATTTTTCTCCTTCCTTGGTATTTATCTCTCTCTCCTCTCTCTTATGTTTTCTATTAAAGCATGGTTAATCCATTTGTAATTTTAAGAAAG
>JARHVA010001518.1:290000-295000 GCA_037957365.1 Torreya grandis
CATAGATAATTGGTAGGTTGGCTTGAGGATGGCACATATTTATGGCATATTTGGTTATCATTTGGTTAGATGACTAGTTTCTTAGTGTTTTTGAGAGTTTACAATATGAGCATGTGACTCAACAGATTTAGATTAGATAGGATGTGCCTCAAGTGGCACATGTATGAACATAAATCCATAGGGTTTCTCAATATTCAAGTAATAAAAACCATCCTAGTGATATTAATTTTAAACCACTTATTATGAGGTAAGTAGATCCCCTAATGGTGATAACTGATATTGATGATAGAGGATGTAATATAGCATATACTTGATGGTGAAATTAGACATGATGACTCTTGTTATTTCTTATTTTAGCTGAGGGAGGTAGAGTTTCACCTTAGACTTAGCATGCAGATGGTGGAGGATTAGGTTAGGTAGTGGGGCATCCTAGTACAAAAATTATGGATGGATGTAAGTATAAATGTGTAGTCACATTTATATTTAATCTTACTTTATTTAATAGTTACTAATGTCTTATTTAGATATGATGTGGATTTATATGGGAGGCCTCTTAAATATCTTAATTTAGGGATCTAATTGTACCTTGAAGAGACACATATGTGATGATATAATGGGATGTGGATTACTCAAGTGATTATATGAAATTATAGGCATGCATGTAAATATTTTTTATTTCATTTTTATCTTTATCACAACATATCTTTTTTTAGGTGGATAGTAGAATGGTCTTAAATAACAATTACGGAGGCAACATATTCCTCCATCAATTACAAGTGGTAGTAAATTAGGCCAAAATGTTTCTATATATTTTGTACAAGTGTAGATATATAATATTATATTGTATTATAAGCATGTTAGGATTCACTATAGCTTAACTATTTATGAGGATCAAGAGAGATGTATATGTCTTGATCCTAAGTTCCTTATGTAGATAGTGGTGCATCATCATCTAGAGGTCCTAGGTCTTGGGATGATGAGGATGATATCTATTTATAAGGGTAACATGACCCTATTATTGATTGACATATTTGTTTTTATAAACATTAATTTGTCTTATATATTTTTATGTATATATGTATATGTGTGTGTATATGTGTGTATATATATATATGTATGTATGTATGTATATGTGTGTGTATATATATATACACATACATACATACATACATACATATATATATGCATGCATGTATGTATGTATGTATGTATATATACACACACACACATACATATACATATATATATATATATAACATATATACATATACATATGTGTATGGATGGATTACTCAATTGATTATATGAAATTATAGGCATGCATGTAAATATTTTTTATTTCATTCTTATATTTATCACAACATATATTTTTTCAGGTGGATAGTAGGATGGTCTTAAGTCACAATTAGGGAGGCAACATATTCCTCCATCAATTACAAGTGGTAGTGAATTAGGCCAAAATGTTTTTTTATATTTTTTACAAGTGCAGATATATAATATTATATTATATTATAAGCATGTTAGGATTCAATATATATTAGATAGTGGTGCATCATCATCTACAGGTCCTAGGTCTTGGGATGATGAGGATGATATCAATTTATAAGGATAACATGACCCTATTATTGATTGACATATTTATTTTTATAAACATTAATTGGTCTTATATATATTTATATATAAATGTATATGTATATGTGTGTGTGTGTGCCTATATATATATATATATATATATATATATATATATATATATATATATATATATATATATATACATACATACATACATACATACATATATATGTATGTATGTATGTATATATACATACATACATATACATATATATATGTATATATGTATGTCTCTCTCTCTCTCTCTCTCTCTCTCTATATATATATATATATATATATATATATATATAGATACATACATATATACATAGATACACACACACACACACACACATATGTATGTATGCATGTATGTATATAGACACACACACACATATACATATACATATATATAAAATTACATATATACATATACATATATGTATGGATGGATTACTCAAGTGATTATATGAAATTATAGGAATGCATGTAAATATTTTTTATTTCATTTTTATCTTTATCACAACATATATATTTTTAGGTGGATAGTAGGATGGTCTCAAATCACAATCAGGGAGGCAACATATTCTCCATCAATTACAAGTGGTAGTGAATTAGGCAAAAATGATTTTTTGTATTTTTTACAAGTGCAAATATATAATATTATATTATATTATACGCATGTTAGGATTCAATAAAGATTAACAATTTATGAGGATCAAGAGAGATGTATATGTCTTGATCTTGAGGTCCTTATGTAGATAGTGGTGCATCATCATCTAGAGGTCCTAGGTCTTGGGATGATGAGGATGATATCATTTTATAAAGGTAACACGACCCTATTATTGATTGACATATTTGTTTTTATAAACATTAATTGGTCTTATATATATTTATATATAAATGTATATGTATATGTGTGTGTGTCTATACACACACACACACACACACATATATGTATACATACATACACACACACACACACACACACACACACACACACACACAGACACACGCACAAACACACACACACACACACACACACACACACACACACACACACACACACACACACACACACACACACACACACACACACACACACACACACACACACACACACACACACACACACACACACACACACACACACACACACACACACATAAACAGACACACACACATATATATTTTGACAAAAATACACACACACACACACACACACACACACACACACACACACACACACACACACACACACACACACACACACACACACACACAACATGTGATTCTTTTCAATTGACTAATATATGTAACCATAAGATAAATTTGTTTTCATAAATATTTAATTTTTTAATTTTTAATTAATAAATTTATTAGTCTACTCACATTTTTTTTAATGTAGCTTATATGTAGCTTGATATTATTATTAATTTCCTAATGTGAGTATACAAGTAGAATAGACAATGTTTTTACACTTGATGTGCTCATCAACCAGCATAAATAATTGGCTTATGAAGCATTAAATATATCAAAATATAAGTATGAATTTTTCCCCATTAAATAGTATTAGGGAAAAGGTGTGTATCAAGAATATGTTCAACTAATTTTTGTCTTAGAAACACATATATGAGAATAAAAATATTGCCATATAGAATAATATCTTTTGTATGTTCTAATGAAAATAACAAGGAGTAATATTTATATATAGGTGTTAAGATATCGTGAAAATAATTTTTGCATAATTAATTATAATTTTTTATTTTTCATAGCTTATAACACAAAACTGTGGAATATATATAGATTTACTTTTATTTTGACAATTTTTTTGAACTTTTTTACTAGGAGTTTAAGCTCTAGGTATGAAAATTACTTTAGGATGATATGTGGTCCTAACATGATTTGAGATCTTAGAGATTGAAGTATAGGCCCAACATCCTTTAGATGAGGTAAGTTTTAAAAATATTAACATTTTTAGTAACTATTAGTATTTTGAAAATTTTGTATTTTTCTAAATTGTCAAATTATAAGCATGTTTAAATAGTTTTTTCTATTTATTGTAGAGGTGCCCAACTCTTTTTGAAGCTATCTAGGATTATAATAAAGGTGCATATCAAATTGGTATAGACTATTATGAATGATTCCAAGATGATAAAATATCTAAGTTATGACATTATAAATTATTATATTTGATTTCCATACTAGATATATAATAAATCTAATCATATAAGTTATGTATTTGCATAATTATATGAATGTGAAAGAGTTTTGTATAGGTTTACATAGATAATTGGTAGGTTGGCTTGAGGATGGCACATATTTATGGAATATTTGGTTATCATTTGGTTAGATGACTAGTTTCTTAGTGTTTTTGAGAGTTTACAATATGAGCATGTGACTCAATAGATTTAGATTAGATAGGATGTGCCTCAAGTGGCACATGTATGAACATAAATCCATAGGGTTTCTCAATATTCAAGTAATAAAAACCATCCTAGTGATATTAATTTTAAACCACTTATTATGAGGTAAGTAGATCCCCTAATGGTGATAACTGATATTGATGATAGAGGATGTAATATAGCATATACTTGATGGTGAAATTAGACATGATGACTCTTGTTATTTCTTATTTTAGCTGAGGGAGCTAGAGTTTCACCTTAGACTTAGCATGCAGATGGTGGAGGATTAGGTTAGGTAGTGGGGCATCCTAGTACAAAAATTATGGATGGATGTAAGTATAAATGTGTAGTCACATTTATATTTAATCTTACTTTATTTAATAGTTACTAATGTCTTATTTAGATATGATGTGGATTTATATGGGAGGCCTCTTAAATATCTTAATTTAGGGATCTAATTGTACCTTGAAGAGACACATATGTGATGATATAATGGGATGTGGATTACTCAAGTGATTATATGAAATTATAGGCATGCATGTAAATATTTTTTATTTCATTTTTATCTTTATCACAACATATCTTTTTTTAGGTGGATAGTAGAATGGTCTTAAATAACAATTACGGAGGCAATATATTCCTCCATCAATTACAAGTGGTAGTAAATTAGGCCAAAATGTTTCTATATATTTTGTACAAGTGTAGATATATAATATTATATTGTATTATAAGCATGTTAGGATTCACTATAGCTTAACTATTTATGAGGATCAAGAGAGATGTATATGTCTTGATCCTAAGCTCCTTATGTAGATAGTGGTGCATCATCATCTAGAGGTCCTAGGTCTTGGGATGATGAGGATGATATCTATTTATAAGGGTAACATGACCCTATTATTGATTGACATATTTGTTTTTATAAACATTAATTTGTCTTATATATTTTTATGTATATATGTATATGTGTGTGTATATGTGTGTATA